>SEYY01017735.1:0-17045 GCA_009176605.1 Armadillidium nasatum
ATGCAATTATTGGAGATTGATTTGTCCTCCAGAAGATCTGACAAAGACAGAACGAACTCTTCCGTCGTCCCCACGCACCAACTGGTTTACGAATCCCAACTGCCAAAAAGGACGTTCTTTTATAGGGCTTCGAATGAGGACTACATCATCCACTTTAACTAAGGTTCTTCCAGCCAGTTCTGGTATAGATCCCTACAGGTTTCACGAAGGCTGAGTAGATATTCCTCATATACCATCTTGTTCTGAACTCTTCAAAAGTGTCAGAGGTCTTCTGTAGAGACTTGATCAATGCTTTTCGAGAAGGAGTTATTGTCTTTGAGGGTTGATTGAAGTTTTCAGTTCTTTTAAACACCATACTTGTTTTTGGATTGTAGGTTTCAAAAAACAGTTAGGTGTAAGAGGTAAAACATCATGAGAACTTGAAGTGTAGGTGAGAGGTCTTGAGTTTATGGCATCAGCAATTTCGGCTAGAATCGTTACGAAATTGAAATATTCAAGGGATGACCTCCCAATGGTCTTCACAAGACAATCCTTTACTATCCTCAGTAATCTTTCCCACATACTTCCTGTCCATGGGCTGTATAAAGGGATTCGACGATGTAAAGTTTGATTTTTCCGAAGAAACTCCATTCCATTCTCAGAAACGACGAAGGATTCAAAAGAATCAACTCCTTGAACAAAGGACTTGGCATTATCACTATAGACAATATCAGGAATTCCATAACGACTGACGAAACGTTGAAATGATTTAACAAAAGAATCAGAAGACAGATCAGATATTAAATATAAATGGATTGCACGCACATTTAAGCATGTATAAATTATGATGAACATCTTCTGAGGTTGAGGAAAATCCTTTCACCTTCACCCACCAGTGTTTGGTGAAATCCACTTCCAGTATACTGAAATGTTCGGAACAATTCCACTTGAGCTCTTGTATAATTAGTGAAACGTAGGATATCTGAATGCAAAATTATTATATTTTTTGCCGATGGTTCAATCGGCAAGGACCCTCTTTATTGTGGCTCTTGCTGCAGTAATCCAAAAACCTTTAAGGCGAATATTGGTCAAAGTAGCCTGAATTCCCAAATGCTTGCAAACATTGTGTGCATTTCTAATGAGAAGACAGGTGAGATGATGATTTTTCCCCAAGATAATGGGAATTGAGCACGTCGAAATTGTAGTAATTAGATCGAGCCAATCTACCTTTCGCTTCTTATTAGAAGTTGGTCATCAAGGAACAAGTTAAGATGATTGACCATATCAGGAGGGTGATCCGTCAAAGATGGATTTTCTCTTGCCTGCTTCAAGAAAAGCAAGTTTTTTTTGGAAAGGATTCTTCTTGCATTTCCTTAGGCAATATAAGCGTGCAAGAGTGTCACAATCAATATTAATTTTTCGTGTAATAGCAGAAAATTTATAAAATAAAGAACAAACTCGGAAGAGAGAGTTGATATTAGAAAATTTTTCAAACTTGAATATCTGGAATATTTTTAATTTGATTTACAGCTGAAAATACAAGAGTAGATGTGCCACTGAAGATGTTTTCCCCTTCCACTGCAGGCCAATATATGGGTGCAGCAGATAACCACTCAGGACCATGTTTCCAAAAAGAAAAATGTTTTTCAAATTCTGATATTGATAAACCTCTTGTAAATAGATCTGTAGGATTTTCTTCAGATCTTACAAAGTAAAATTTTGGATCAGTTGTTGCTCTTCTCTTAGAGAAGAGAATCATTTTATGAAGATCTTGGATCCTATTCTTGACGAACACACTTTTGCTCCTTTTCCTTCCTTTAAGAATCCAACTGAGTGGATCCAAATGGGTTTGAATTTGGAAAGCCACTCAGTAGTTGAGGTAAGCATTTGAAAGCTAAAAAGATTGACAAAAGCTTCTAAGCATCGGTAGAGTTTTCCCTTTTAAAGGAGAAACCTTTCCTTTAGACCAAAATATACTGGATTTTTTTGAACCAGATGAAACATAGACTACGAAACCATAGCATTTCGAGCTTGCATCACAAAAAATGTGAAGTGAAAAAAGTCAGATCTTTCAATTTCAAAGCAAGATCTATCAAAAGAAATAATTTTTAAAGAATGAATTTAGATCAAAACGTAACTTTTCCCATAAGGCCTTTAATTCTGAATCAATTTCATCTTCCCATCCCATCCCTTGTTCCCACGTTTTTCGCATCAAAAGACGCCCTCTAATAGTAATAGGAAGGAACAGAGACAGAGGGTCGAACACCTTAGAAATCTGGGAAAGAATTGACGTTTGGTGTTAACTGAGGTTATGTTGAAATCACTCAGTTTCATTGAATCTGAGGTTGTATTAAAAAGATTACCAAGGACTCATTCTTCGGGATTTTGATGATGTGATTTTGTTCTCAGACTTCAAAATTGTTCTGAGTTCGGGGCAATTTGAGGTCCACGAACATAAATCAAACCCGCCCTCTGACATTCGCGTGATGACATTTAAAATAATATATCTTTTAATGTGCTGATGTGAAGAATAAGAAAATATGAAGTTATCCATATATAAATTGTTCTATATTAATGAAGAACAAAGATCAATGGGATATTGCTTGGCGTGGTGACGAATGACAGCTCCTAATATATAGGGACTGACTGCTAGACCAAAGATGATTGTTGTATACCGAAAGGTATGTAAAACACCATCTTCCTCCCAGAAGAAACAGAACCTGTTACGGTTCCTCCTCATTTTTAAGCCGAATCTGTAAAAAGGCCTTAGAAATTTCCGACAGCATTACGTATTTGTTAGTACGAAATTGAAGTAAGAGTCTAAACAGAAAAGCCATCAGGTCCAGACCAGGGTAGCATGCCTGGTTTAGAGAAGGTCTATTTCCATTTCGAAAGCTGCAGTTGAAGACCGGACGAATCTTGGTGGTTACTTGTTCAGCAGTCTTCAATACAGGACGGTGAGGGATCCATGTATACTGATGGAACTCTTTTGGAGACACTTGGATGCGTTCGATTATTCCATCTGCCAGATATTGCCGGAAGATGTCCCCATAAGCAGAAGATTTTGTTTCAGAAGTTTCTGCTTAACTCTATGAAGAGCCGCAAGAGCCACCTGATGGTTAGATGGTACTTCTTCCAAAACATCATAGTACCAAGTATCTCTACATGGTACTTTCCCTCAATAAAATCGATACTCTGATGAAACTTCTGGTCGAATATGATGTCAATGAAACCCTGGTCGGCCTCCTCGTTGATTCCAATCGACTCCAACTTATAAATATTTTAGAGTCCGATATCTAAATCAAGTCGGTGTGCGTATGACTAAATGGATCAAAATAAGAAGAAGGATCCATGATGGTGTTCAAGACATTCTCAGGAACCTTCTTAATAAACTTAATATATATAATGGTTTTTCTTAAATATTTATTAACGTGTAAATATTTTAAAAGGTTTAAATAAAATATTTAAAGAAGTTTAATATATATATATATATATATATATATATATATATATATATATATATATATATATATATATATATATATATATATATATATATATATATATATATATATATATATATATATATATATATATATATATATATATATATATATATATATATATATATATATATATATATATATATATATATATATATATATATATATATATATATATATATATATATATATATATATATATATATATATATATATATATATATATATATATATATATATATATATATATATATATATATATATATATATATATATATATATATATATATATATATATATATATATATATATATATATATATATATATATATATATATATATATATATATATATATATATATATATATATATATATATATATATATATATATATATATATATATATATATATATATATATATATATAACTAAAAGTGTATGTATTTCTTTTTAAACTTGTGTGTAGGTGTCTGAAGCTAACTATATAATTTAAATTACGCAGCCAAAATTGGCCAGTTACTTCTTTTCTCCTCTTACTGTCTGACTTTTAGCTGTTGCTAAAATACCCTCGATTCAAAACATTTTTTTAAAGCATTTTTTAACATATTCGTCAGTATGGATGCAGCTGAGATTGCATCTATCTCAGATTTATTGCAGGAAATGGAGACTTCTATTTCTAGTGACATTGGGATTACGGAGAAAGAGGTTTCCCTAAAAGAGATGAAGAAGTTTTTAGAAGACGTTAAGGTGAAATTGGAACCTTTGGGGAGATCCAGAGGAACCATGAAAAAAAAGATCACACTGCTATTCAAACAGCTTAAATATTTGACACTGATTGTGAAGGATGAGAGTGACTCTTTTCTTCTATCATCAGTGTTAAAGGAGATATCTATGAGATTAGAAGAGGGGAAAAATTACGATTGAAAAATCGAGGCATTAATTACTGCTTCAGATATCCACAAATACGATCAGTCTTTGTTAGATGAGGAGTTAATCGGGGCGACTCCCCATCACCTTCTACAGCAAAGATCTATAACAAATTCCGTCCTCCTTCTGATAGGGTCACCCGCCGTTCTTCTGCTACTACTGTTCATCAACTCGAGGAATCAAACCAGCAGCACATTGAAGTTCCTTCGATGTTTGGTAATTTAATGACCAGACAAGAGGTAAAAATTCCTCCCCTAAAGGGAAAAACTTTTTCGGGGGAATCTGATCGCTTTCAGTTTCGAACTTTTATGATCTCCTTTGAGAACATCATCGGGTGTAGAAGAGACTTAACTGAAACTTCTAAATTACAGTATCTTAAATCTCACCTGACAGGTTTGGCTCTCAAAGATGTGGAGCACCTCCCAAACGTTAATGAAAACTACGAGATGGCTCTAAAAATATTAAAAGACATATCTTGATGAAAACTTCATTGTCGATTCCATATTGCATCGAATATAAATATATATATATATATATATATATATATATATATATATATATATATATATATATATATATATATATATATATATATATATATATATATATATATATATATATATATATATATATATATATATATATATATATATATATATATATATATATATATATATATATATATATATATATATATATAAAATCTAGAGGCAGTAAGAACTTTCGTATGTGAGATGAGGGCTCACCTCCACGAATTAAAAGAATTTGGTTTAGATTTTTCAGAGGAGAAGTCTTTAGGAAGTCGACTTCTAAGCCACATTGTAGTATATAAGCTGCCTCCAAATTTTTGTGTGAATTAACAAGGGAAGGATCCATTGTTGAAAAAAAAAAAATTCATCCGATTCTCCTGAAAATTTCAATATAGATAGCTTTTTTCCTGACGAAAAAACTCCATTCCTAACGTTTTTACGAGAGACTTAAAGTTTAGAAGTAATTTAGGAAATTTAAGGTATGTTTAAATCTACGGTGAGGGCGCATAAAAAATATTTTTGGTCTGAAATTTTGTGTATATTCCAAAATCTATTGGCTACAAAAACTTCTTGCAGTTTTGATGTGTGCATAACAGAAAACAGGTTATATGCCCTTTCTTGACGAATTTTTTTTTTTCCAATTTTGAAAAATTCACACCTTCGGACAAAAAAATTTGTAAAAAAAAAAAATCCGGATTGGAAGTCTTTTTTTGGAAAATTTATTAGAGGAGGGATAGATCTAAAACTTTTATTTAAAACACTTTTAAAACCTATTTGTCTGATTCGAGATACAGCTTATCGAAAATGGCCGAATTTTCGACGAAATTTCAAATTTTCCAAATTTTGAGAGGCTGTATCTCGTATTTAAAAGTGTCTTAAATAAACGTTTTAGATCCATCCCTCCTCTAAACAATATCCAATTTTCAAAAACATTCAACACAGGGATTTTTTTAAGAAATTTTTTTCTCCGAAAGGGTATATATTTTTCAATTTTTTTTTTTTTTTTAAATTTGAACTTCTATAATCAAGAGCTATCCGTAATATTCCCAAATGTTCTCTTTTAATATTGTAGAAATTGGGGCTAAGAATGTACAGGGGAGTTTTTGGATCATTCTGACCATTATTTTACCACTTTTATTTAATCTCTTTTTGAATTTTGACCCCCTATAACTAGTAAACCGTTAGAAACTCAGAAAAACGTCAGAAATCCAGAGTTTTCAGCGGGAAAAAATGCATATATATTTTAAATTTCAGCTCAATCGGTCAAAAAATAAACCAAAACTTTTCAGAATAGTTCCTTCCCTTTTAAAAATAGTAACACAAGTCGAATACCCGTTTATTAATATAATTTTCGATCATTATCACACGATCATCAAGTCGATGGAAAGAATAAAAGGAAAATTTACTTCCTCATCATCAAGGAAGTCATCATCAAATTCCAGTGTAAAGATAACTTCATCTTATCATTCATCTAACAAGTAGAAAAGTCTGATATATCAAATGAGATGAACTCTGTTGAGTGTAAACTTTGCGAGGGTCATCTTGCACGGTTTATACTACTCAGTCTTCAAGGAGAGAGCGCTCTAATGTAATCGGACTTTGCTCATGCTGCAGCAGCACAAAACATTCTACTAGTGCATGTCCTGCAAAGAGATATGGACTCAGCCATCCTTGTGTCTTACGTCACAGCAAGACACATATCACTGCTCTTTGATCCTCTGGTGCGAAGTCCAAGATAAAGAAAAGACCCTAAGTTAAAAATGATACTTCTACTTGGTCGTCTCCTTCTGCTACACCTACAGAGGCAAATGATATCTTCCAAAATCATCTTTGTATCAATACAGGTTCCTCTCTATCTGGTAGCATTTTGCCAAATATTTCTCTAAAAGTTTGAAGAGGGAATAAAATTGTGGTGGTACGTTCTCTCCTAGATTTCGGCTCCCAGAGGAGTTATTTTTATAGTAGGCTCCTGGAAAGGTTAGAAGTAGATATAATGTCTCTTTCTCGTCGATCTGTAACATCAAAATCTTTCTGGGAGAGCAGTTCAAGACCTTGTATTCTATCGAACTGGAATTGAACATCTACTGTGACTCTTTTGTCAAAATACCTGTCCTTATAGATCCTAACATTGATATTGGATTTGAATTTAAAGGGCTGATGGGGGCCGAATATAATATCCGACATAATGGGTTTCATATAGTTGATCGCTTTTTCTATCAAGTACGACATGGTAACAGCGTCAGTTATGTGGAATGTCTACTGGGTATAGATGTCATGTACATGATGATGCACTTTAAAATAGTCAACTGTTTAAAGGAAAGGCAATTGAATCGTGTAATGGCTTTATTAGTTTTGGACCCGTTAAAAATTTTTTAACTCCTTCTCAAATTGAGACTATTTTTAAAACAAACTCAATTCATGATCAGGAGGAGGGTCTTCAAACTTCATGGCAACTAAAGTTGCCCCATTCTCTTCATAAGTCTATTAAGAAGGTTCCTGAAAATGTCTTGAACACCATCATGGATCCTTCTCCTCTTTATTTTGATCCATTTAGTCATACGGACTCTGAACTTGGATTTAGACATCGGACTTGAAAATATTTATAAGTTCGATTCTATCGGAATCAACGAGGAGGCCAACCAGGGTTCCATTGACGTCCTCATTCGAAGTCCTATAAGAGAACGTCTTTTTTGGCAGTTGGGAGTTGTATCCCAGCTGGTGCACGGGGACGACGGAAGAGTTCGTTCTGTCTTTGTTAAATCTCCTGGAGGACAAATCAATCTCCATTCGGTCAAGCATTTGTGTCCTCTGGAGTCGTCTTTAGCCCATAGTGGTTCTAATCAACCTGCGAGCTCTCCGTCAGTATCATCTCAATCTGCTCAAATAAGTGCATCTCCTACTTCAGTTCCTTCGTCATCAATTTCAACTTCGTCGCATCCTCCGTCGATCTTACCTTCGGGGGCTTCTCGACCTATTCGTAAAGCAGCTAAAGCTGCAAGAGTCCATTTAAAATAAAGTGACTCTTCAGAATCAGATTCTGAATAAGAATCTTTTTATTTCATAATAGGGACATATTTTCGTGTAATACTCTGGTATCCTATGATGACTCAACCCAAAATGGATAGAGCCATCCCCCCCCCTAAGTATATAAAAATTTGTAACAGTATGTCTCATTTTAATTAGTACTGAGTCGAATTCGTAGTTTGCTAGTTATTAAAATCACACAATTTTGTCGTTTGTCTTTGTGATAACACTCTTTTGTCATTTGTCTTTGTGGTAAGACTTTATTGTCGTTTGTCATTGTATCAAAACATGATACTTTTTTGTCGTTTGTCTTTGTGATAACATTAATCTATTGTCGATTGTCATTGTATCAAAACATGATACTTTGTCGTTTGTCTTTGTGATAACATTAATCTATTGTCGATTGTCATTGTATCAAAACATGACTACTTTGTCGTTTGTCTTTGTGTCGAAAACATAACATTGTGATAACGTTATTCTTTTTCGTTGGTCATTGTGATAACGTTATTCTCATTTCGTTTGTCATTGTAGCGACAAGACTTTGTTAAAGCTTGCGCATTCGCTGTAACATATAAGTTACAAAATCCTTAACAATAAAGGAAAGATTGACTCGTAAGAGCAATCTTTATTAAAACTACTGTTCATTTATTCACTAGTCATATTAAGGTTTATTTGCTTAAAATTAGCAAAGGCTGACTTGTGTTCGATGGTATTCGGTTTATGAATATTGCATATTGAGTGTAAATTGTTTTTTTATCGTCATTTAAGGTGTGCACACTTACTTTGTGTTAACGAGTATTATACTCAAGATTTACACTTATTATTCATTTAAATAAAGGGTCTATTTGTTTTTTTAATTTAAGATTGTTCTCGTCTAACTGCTCTTCCCAAGTTTTTAGAAATCAATATTTTAGGAAGCAGTTTCTCTTCTATGGAAAAAGGACGACGAGCAAGTTCGGTGTGATCCAAAAGGCCCTAAACATTCTACATTAGCTTGCGTGCTGAAGTTGCGTAACAACTCTTCCGTAACTCCTGGTGAAGGATCCAAGTTTCTTTCAAAACTTTCATCAGTCCATATACGTCTTCCTCAGGATTTATGGTGAGTTGAAATTTCGATGTAAGTGCGCAGGCGACATTTATTTATTTTTTAATAATATAATTTACAATTTCTCTTTTTTTTGCATTACTGTTGCAGAATTGGAAATCTGTGCTTAAAGACAACCTATCCATTTCCACCTAAAGTTGTCAACTCCGAATGACAAGTCAATCTACACCTTAGATGCGGCTGCTGAACATCCTAAAAAACTATCCTACATTTTCGGAGTATAAATAAAATAAAAAACTGTCCTACATATGTTTTTGGTTATCCTAAAACATAATTGAAAGAAACTTGTTGCAAACTTATTTGCATATATTAAAAGAAACTTTTAACTAGTTTCAGGTTTGTTCGAACAATTTGCTAAATTTTGGTAACTATATTGCAACTAAAATTTAACCAATTTATGGTGTTTCCAAAGTTTGCATAGTGTCATGGTTTCTAAATAAGTCTTTTCTCTGAGGTAAATTTCTGGTGTGTTCATTATTTAATTACTTACTTTTTCGTGATTTTTCAGAAAAAGTAATTTGCTCTTGTCTGAGCTTTCATTTCAAAACAAAAGGTTTTTTATATATATTATTTTTATATATAAAATAAAAGGGTGTTTCTTAAATATTTATAAAGGTATAAATATTTACAAAGGTTTATATAAAATATTTAAAGGGTTTAAATGAAATATTAAAGAGGTTAAAATATATATATATTAAATGCATATGTATATTTTTATATATGTTCATTATATATATATATATTATGTTTCCAAGTTTGTATTTCTTTTCAAACTTGTGTGTAGGTGTCTGAAGCTAACTATATAATTTAAGTTACGCAACCAAATTTGATCAGCTACTTTTTCTTCTCTTACTGTCTGACTTCTTTTAGTTGTTAAAATACCCAATTAAAATACCCTAAATTGACGTCACATTAGCAAGTCACGTGACCTCAATTCGAAACATTTTTTTGAAAATAAAATATATATTTTGTCACAATTTTTTAATATATTCGTCATTATGGATGCTGCCGAGATTGCATCTGTTTCAGGTTTATTGCAGGAAATGGAGACTTCTATTTCTAGTGACATTGGGATTACGGAGAAAGAGGTTTCCCAAGAAGAGATGAAGAAATTTGTAGAAGATATAAAAGTGGAATTGGAACCTCTGAGAAGGTCCAGAGGAACCGTGAAAAGAAAGATCACACTGCTGTTCAAACAGCTCTTAGACATCGTAAAGAATGAGAGTGATTCTTTTCTTCAAATCATCATTGTTGGAGGAGATATCTGTGAGACTAGAAGAGGTGAAAAAATACGATATGGAAATCGAGGCATTAATTACTGCTTCAGATATCCACAAATATGATCAGTCTTTGTTAGATGAGGAGTTAATCGGAGCAACTCATTACCACCTTCTACAGCAAAGAACAATCAACAAATTCCGTCCTCCTTCTGATAGTGTCTCACGCCGCTCATCTGCTTCTGCTGTTCATCAACTCAAGGAATCGAACCAGCAGCAATTTGAAGTTCCTTCGATGTTTAATAATTTAATGACCAGACAAGAGGTAAAAATTCCTCCCCTAAAATGCAAGACATTTTCGGGAGAATCTGATCGATTTCAATTTCGAACTTTTATGATCTCATTTGAGAACGTCATCGGATGTAGAAGAGACTTAACTGAAGCTTCTAAATTACAATATCTTAAATCTCACCTCACAGGTTTAGCTCTCAAAGATGTGGAGCACCTTCCAAACGTAAATGAAAACTACGAAATAGCTCTGAGAATTTTAAAGGACTTATATCTCGATGAAAATTTCATTGTCGATTCTATATTGCATCGGATATATACTGCACCTGCAATAGAAAATAAAAATCTAGAGGCAATAAGAACATTTTTATCTGAAGTGAGGGCTCATCTCCACGAATTAAAAGAATTTGGTTTAGATTTTTCAGAGGAAGAGTCGGCAGGAAGTCGACTTTTAAGCCACATTGTGGTAGATAAGCTGCCTCCAAATTTTTTGCGCGAATTAAAAATCGTGACACAAGTCGAATACCCATCTATTAATATAATTTTCGAACATTATCACACCATCATCAAGTCGATGGAAAGAATAAAAGGAAAATTTACTTCCTCATCATCAAGAAAGTCATCTTCAAGTTCCAGTTGTAAAGAAAACTTCATCTTATCATTCATCTAACAAGTACTCCGGACAAGAGCGAACCACCCCTTCAAAAAAGTCTGATCCATCTAATGAAATGACCTCTGTCAAGTGTAAGCTTTGCGAGGGTGACCACTTCATGTCATCTTGCACGGTTTATACTACTCAGTCTGCAAGGAGAGAGCGCTGTAGTGAAATCGGACTTTGCTCATGCTGTAGCAGCACAAAACATTCAACTAGTGCATGTCCCGCAAAGAGATATGGACTCAGCCATCCTTGTGTCTTATGTCACAGCAAAACTCATATCACTGCTCTTTGCTCTTCAGGTGCGAAGTCCAAAATAAAGAAAAGACCTCAAGTTAAAGATGATCCTTCTACTTCGTCGTCGTCTTCTGCTACACCTACAGAGGAAAATGATGCTACACCTTCAGAGGAAAATATTTTCCAAAATCATCTTTGTATAAATACAGGTTCCTCTCCATCTGGTAACATTTTGCCAACTATTTCTCTTAAAGTTCGAAGAGGGAATAAAATTGTGGTGGTACGTTCACTCATAGATTTCGGTTCCCAGAGGAGTTACTTTCATAGTAGGCTCCTGGAGAGGTTAGGAGTAGATTTAATGTCTCTTCCTCGTCGTACCTGTAACATCAAAACCTTTCTGGGAGAGCAGTTCAAGTCCTTGTATTCTATCGACCTGGAATTGAACATCTGCTGTGACTCCTTTGTCAAAATACCTGTCCTTATAGATCCTGAAATTGATATTGGATTTGAGGTGAAAGGGCTAATGGGGGCCGAATATAATATTCGACATAATGGGTTTCATATAGCTGATCGCTTTTTCTATCAAGGCCGACATGGTGACAGCGTCAGTAATGTGGATTGTCTGTTGGGTATAGATGTTCTGCACATGATGAAGCACTTTAAAATAGTCAACTGTTTAAAAGGAAGTGCCTTTGAATCCTGTCATGGCTTTATTCCTTTTGGACCCGTCAAGAGTTTTTTAACTCCTTCTCAAATTGAGACTATTTTTAAAACCAATTCTATTCATGATCAGGAAGAGGATCTTCAGACCTCATGACAATTAAAGTTGCCTCATTCTCTTCATAAGTCTATTGAGAAGGTTCCTGAAAATGTTTTGAACACCATCATGGATCCTTCTCCTCCTTATTTTGATCCATTTAGTCATACGGACTCTGACTTGGATTTAGACATCGGACTTGAAAATATTTATAAGTTCGATTCTATCGGAATCAACGAGGAGGCCAACCAGGGTTCCATTGACGTCCTCATTCGAAGTCCTATAAGAGAACGTCTTTTTTGGCAGTTGGGAGTTGTATCCCAGCTGGTGCACGGGGACGACGGAAGAGTTCGTTCTGTCTTTGTTAAATCTCCTGGAGGACAAATCAATCTCCATTCGATCAAGCATTTGTGTCCTCTGGAGTCGTCTTTAGCCCATAGTGGTTTTAATCAACCTGCGAGCTCTCCGTCAGTATCATCTCAATCTGCTCAAATAAGTGCATCTCCTACTTCAGTTCCTTCGTCATCAATTTCAACTTCGTCGCATCCTCCGTCGCTCTTACCTTCGGGGGCTTCTCGACCTATTCGTAAAGCAGCTAAAGCTGCAAGAGTCCACTTAAAATAAAGTGACTCTTCAGAATCAGATTCTGAATAAGAATCTTTTTATTTCATAAGTTGGGACATATTTTCGTGTAATACTCTGGGATCTTATGATTGATGACTCTACCCAAAATGGATAGAGCCATCCCCTCCCCCGGAGTATATAAAAATTTGTAACAATATGTCTCATTTTAATTAGTACTGAGTCGAATTCGTAGTTTGCTAGTTATTAAAATCACACAATTTTGTCGTTTGTCTTTGTGATAACACTCTTTTGTCATTTGTCTTTGTGGTAAGACTTTATTGTCGTTTGTCATTGTATCAAAACATGATACTTTTTTGTCGTTTGTCTTTGTGATAACATTAATTTATTGTCGTTTGTCATTGTATCAAAACATGACTTTTTTTGTCGTTTGTCTTTGTGATAACATTACTTTATTGTCGATTGTCATTGTATCAAAACATGACTACTTTGTCGTTTGTCTTTGTGTCGAAAACATAACATTGTGATAACGTTATTCTTTTTCGTTGGTCATTGTGATAACGTTATTCTCATTTCGTTTGTCATTGTAGCGACAAGACTTTGTTAAAGCTTGCGCATTCGCTGTAACATATAAGTTACAAAATCCTTAACAATAAGGGAAAAATTGACTCGTAAGAGCAATCTTTATTAAAACTACTGTTCATTTATTCACTAGTCATATTAAGGTTTATTTGCTTAAAATTAGCAAAGGTTGACTTGTGTTCGATGGTATTCGATTTATGAATATTGCATATTGAGTGTAAATTGTTTTTTATCGTCATTTAAGGTGTGCACACTTTGTGTTAACGAGTATTTTACTCAAGATTTACACTTATATTATTCATTTAAATAAAGCCTTTCTATTTATTTTTTAATTTATGATTGTTCTCGTCTAACTGCTCTTCCCAAGTTTTTAGAAATCTATTTTAGGAAGCAGTTTCTCTTCTATGGAAAAGGGACGACGAGCAAGTTCATTGTGATGAAAGGCCCTAAAATTCTACATTAGCTTGCGTGCTGAAGTTGCGTACAACTCTTCCGTAACTCCTGGTGAAGGATCAAGTTTCTTTCAAACTTTCATCAGTCCATATACGTCTTCCTCAGGATTTATGGTGAGTTGAAATTTCGATGTAAGTGCGCAGGCGACATTTATTTATTTTTTAATAATATAATTTACAATTTCTCTTTTTTGCATTACTGTTGCAGAATTGGAAATCTGTGCTTAAAGACAACCTATCCATTTCCACCTAACGTTGTCAACTCCGAATTTTGACAAGTCAATCTACACCTTAGATGCGGCTGCTGAACATCCTAAAAAACTATCCTACATTTTCGGAGTGTAATTAAAATAAAAGTGTCCTATATATGTTTTTTGGTGGTTATCCTAAAAATAATATAATAATTACAGTTCATGCTTTAACAGTTTGATCAAATAAAAGTAAGGTAAATAGATAAGTAAATAATGAAATAAGTAAGTAAATTAGCAAATAAATAAGTAAATATTCTGTTACCATATTCACTGTTGGGTATTTTCATAAATATTGTCAACTGGATTTTCTTCATTTATATCACACTTCAACTTTTTGGCAGGTATTAGTAATGTTTCGTCTTCTGATATTTCAAGTAATTTCCCATTTTCATCCACATATACTGTTGATCCTGAACTACAACTACCACTCGAGGGAGCACGATGTTGAACGGATACAATTTATAAAATATACATAATTTTAGTTATATCTGGGCCCTATTGCACAAAAATTACAAGTTAGTAACATTAGTAAAATTCTTGTAACTTTTAACATTTTGTTGCATAATAGGAAATTGTAAGTCTAGATTTTACAAGTTGACATTGAAAATATTAGTAACAAATTAGTACCATTTTGTTGCGAATCCTCAAATTAACAGTTGTAAAAATCAAAAATATTGGTAAATTTTAACTTGTAATACAAGCTTCTGTTGCACAATACGCTTGGATTTTACAAATTTTTGAGATTTTTATTCTTTTACTAGTAAAATTTTTACAAGAGTTTCCTTAAAAATAATTTCAACTTACAAGCATTATCATTTATAGAAAATTGTTATATTCTTTGGAAATACTAAATAAATTTCAATTTTAATGAATAATTCAAGAGAGCTTTCGCATGAGCCCAATTAAAACTGAACAGCTTCTCCAAGAAGTTGGTTGGAGGTTAGAACATATGACAAACAAGAGTGGTGCACTACCTCCAAAGCAACAACTGTGTGTTGCTTTACACTGGTTTGGAAGTGGGGCACAATACCATATAATAAGAAGTATGCATGGGATTAATAAATCCACAGTTTGTATGGCCGTGGCTAATGTTGTGAGGGTGATTAACAGACACATATTTAATAAAGTTGTTTCATGGCCAGCAAATATTGATGAGGTACTTGAAAAATTCTATGAAGTAGCCAATTTTCCTCAGGTTTGTGGGATTATTGATGGATCTCTAATACCCTTTGGTATTAAATGAAGAAGTTTAACCACAGTAAATGAAGAAGTATTGCCAAGTCATGTTAGGATATGAGACTCACACACTCACTCTTACCATTTATTATCCCATCACTAAATTTTATATATATATATATATATATATATATATATATATATATATATATATATATATTATATATATATATATATATATATATATATATATATATATATATATATATATATATATATATATATATATATATATATATATATATATATATATAATATATATATATATATATATATATATATATATATATATTATATATATATATATATATATATATATATATATATATATAGAGAGAGAGAGAGAGAGAGAGAGAGAGAGAGAGAGAGAGAGAGAGAGAGGAGTCTAAAGAAGTTGTGTGTGACAATTCGATATATCAATATTTTGAAATTTTAATGTTATCGATATTTTGAAATTCTTGTCATTTAAAATTAATGTATATGTAGAATGAATAGTTATAATTTACCTTCCATTGTAAAGAGTTATACTTTTCCATATTAAGAGGAATGTTAAGGATATAAGTGAAATTTGTCACACAGATTCGATAATTCTTATGTTTTTACATTTTAAATTAGTAGTTACCGAAATATATATATATATATATATATATATATATATATATATATATATATATATATATATATATATATTATATATATATATATATATATATATATATATATATATATATATATATATATATATATTATATTTCGGTGAATCTTTTGCTGTTGCCCTAGACATATCGAAAGCTTTCGATAGAGTCTGGCACAAAGCTTTGACTTCCAAACTTCCCTCTTTCGGAATCTATCCTTCTCTCTGATTTCCTTTCTGGTCGTTCTATAGCAGCAGTTGTAGACGGCCACCGCTCTTCCTTTAAATCTATTAATAGTGGTGTTCTTCAAGGATCTGTCCTATCCCCAATACTTTTTCTACTTTTCATTAATGACTTTCTTTGTTACTTCATCTCCTATCCACTCCTATGCTGATGACTTCACCCTTCATTACTCTTTTCAATTTGACGCCCCTCTCAACAACAGTTACTAGATGCAAGGAGGGTTGCCTTAGAGCAGCTGACCTCTGATCAATCTCGTATTTCTAATCGGGGCAGAGAGAACATGGTTGTTTTCAATGCCAACAAAACTCAATTTCTTCATCTCTCTACTCGACACAATCTTCCACACAACTATGATATCTTCTTCTAAAACACTCAACTCAGACCTTCCTCTGTTTTTAATTTTCTTGGTGTTTCCTTTTCTCGTGATCTTTCTTGGAAAGATCACATTACCTCTCTTTCTAAACAAACTTCTAAGAGGTTAGGTGTTCTGAGGCGCCTTCAGTATTTCTTCACTCCACCCCAGTTGCTTGCTCTGTATAGGGGTGTTGTTCGTGTATGAGTAGCTCACACATCTGGGGTGGTTCCACTCATACAGCTCTCTTGGAAAATGTGGAGTCTATGGCTTTTCGTCTTATCAACTCTCCTGCTGACACTGATTCTCTCCAATCTCTTTCTACCCGTCGAATTGTTGCGTCATTCTCTCTATACTATCGCTATTACAATGGACACTGCTCTTCTGAACTCTCTCTTCGCATACCTCCTCCACTGAAAAGGGCTCGTGCGACTTGACTTTCTACACAGTCTCATCCTTTCTCTGCCCAACTCTCTGACCCCAGACTTAA
>SEYY01017736.1:0-15415 GCA_009176605.1 Armadillidium nasatum
TTTGATGTAATTAACATTAAAATCTTTATGTTAATATAAAAAGAACTCATTTCATAAGGATAAATAATTAATTGTCACATTTTGGTTTAAAAAAAGCCAAAAGGGAAGCAAAAAATTGTTAAAAATGTGAATATTCAAGTATATTTTCACAAATTGTTCTTGCTCACTGAAGATTATTTATATCGCCATTTGCGCATTTAGCATATTATATTCGATGTTTTAAGATAAAGTTGTTAATAATTTTAAGTACAATGTGCTTTTAAAGGGTAATTTACCTATTTTTTCGTCTATGAATTTTCCTATGAAGCTATTTAAATATGTTTGTAGACATGATTATGTAATGAATATCGCTGTTATTACCTTCCTGTTTTAGTTTAGAAGTGTTTACCTTTTTATTTTAATAATTTTAATAAGGATTCAATAAAAAAATAAAAAAAAAAAAAAAAAAAAAAAAAAAAAAAAAAAATTAAATTAAAAAAAAAAAAAAAAAATAAATAATTTTATAATTTCGACTTTAAATTATGCTTCGGATGCAAAGTTTCTCATTCCTTTTTTTGGTTAATTTCATGAGTTTTGCTATATAAATACACATTATCCTCTGTAAAAATTGCCTAAAAAAGTTACATTTACGATAAAAATACATATGATCAAACAAAAAAACTTGAAAACAAGTGTTTTGATGCTTAATTTGAAACATTTGCATCATATTATAATGCTTGGTAATGATTTCTTACCTGAAAGCATGTTAGTTAGGCCTATTTTGTTAGGTGTTTATCTAAGAAAATGTTCAATTTTTTATGATTAGGAAAAGCTTGATTAGTTTATTTTAGAAAAAAAAACCATTTTTTTTTGTAAAATGATTTATTTTAATTTGAATATGCTGAAAAATGATGTTTTTAAATTATGTGAAGAGGATTCAAGGGATAAAACCTCAAAAAACGATTATTATTTTGGCCTAATTATGTCAATATGTCCTTAATATATACAAATTTTTTCATCACCGATAAGCTTTTTCAGTCCAAGTGTGCTTATTCTTGTGTTATTTGATATAATTAACATTAAAATCTTTATGTTAAGTATAAAAAGAACTCATTTCATAATGATAAATAATTATTTGCACATTTTGGTTATTAAAAAGCTAAAAGGGAAGCACAAAATTGTTAAAAATGTGAATATTCAAGTATATTTTCGCAAATTGTTCTTGTTCACTGAAGATAATATATATACCATTTGCGAATTTAGCATATTATATTCGAAGTTTTAGGATAAAGTTGCTAATAATTTTAAAAATATGGTGATTTTAAAGGGTAATTTACCAATTTTTTCGTTTTTGAATTAGCCTATGAAGCTATTTAAATATGTTTGTAGACATGATTATGTAATGAATATAGATGTTAATTACCATATTATTTTAGTTTATAAGTGTTTACCTTTTTATTTTAATATTTTATTAAGGATTTAATAATTAAAAGTACTTTAAAAGCAAACTATATATTAAATTACCTTCCATTAAATAAATAATTTTATCATTTCGACTTTAATTATGCTCGTATGCAAAGTTTCTCCTTGCTTTTTATGGTTAATTTCATGAATTTTGCTATATGAATTCACATTATCCTCTGTTAAAACTGCGTAAAAAAGTTAAATTTACGATAAAAATACTTATCAACTAACAAAAAAAACTTTAAAACAAGTGTTTTAATGCTTAATTTGAAACATTTGCATCATATTTCAATGTTGGTAATGATTTCTTACCTGAAAGCATGTTAATTAATCCTAATTTGTTAGGTGTTTATCTAAGAAAATGTCGGATTTTGTATGATACGAAAAGCTTGATTAGTTTATTTTAGTAAAGAACCTTCATTTTTAGGGTAAAATGATTTATTTTAATTTAAAAATGCTGAAAAATGATGGGTTAAAAAATTACGTTAAGAGGATCCAAAGGATAAAATCTCAAAAAAAGATTATTACTTTGGCCTAATTATGTCCATATGTCTTTAATACATATAAATTTTCATATCACTGATTTGGTTTTTCAGTCCATGTGTGCTTATTATTGTGTTATTTGATGTAATTAACATTAAAATCTTTATGTTAAGTATAAAAAGAACTCATTTCATAAGGAAAAATAATTAAATATCACATTTTGGTTTATAAAAAAGCCAAAAGAAAAGCATAAATTTGTTAAAAATGTGAATATTCAAGTATATTTTCACAACTTGTTCTTGTTCACTGAGGATTATTTATATCGCCATTTGCGCATTTAGCATATTATATTCGATGTTTTAAGATAAAGTTGCTAATAATTTTAAGTACATGGTTCCTTTAAAGGGTAATTTACCTATTTTTTCGTAAATAAATTTGCCTTTGAAACTATTTAAATATGTTTATAGACATGATTATGTAATGAATATAGCTGTTATTACTTTCCTGTTTTAGTTTATAAGTGTTTACCCTTTTATTTTAATAATTTTAATAAGGAATCAATAATAAAATAATAAAAAGTACTTTAAAAGCAAAATATATTTTAAATTATGTTCCTTTAAATAAATAATTTTATAATTTCGACTTTAATTATGCTCGTATGCAAAGTTTCTCTTTGCTATTTTTGGCTACTTTCATGAATTTTGCTATATAAATACACATTATCCTCTGTTGTTAAAATTGCGTAAAAAAGTTAGATTTACGATAAAAATACATATGATCAATCAAAAAAACTACAAAAAAATGTTTTCATGCTAAATTTGAAACATTTGCATCATATTTGAATGCTTGATAATGATTTCTTACCTGAAAGCATGTCATTTAGGCCTAATTTGTTAGTTGTTTATCTAAGAAAATGTCGGATTTTTTATGATTACGAATAGCTTGATTAGTTTATTTTAGTAAAGAACCCTCATTTTTAGGGTAAAATGAATTTATTTTAATTCGAAAATGCTTAAAAATGATGGGTTATTAAATTACGTGAAGAGGATCCAAAGGATAAAACCTCAAAAAATCGATTATTATTTTGGCCTAATTATGTGTTTATGTCCATAATACATACAAATTTTCTCATCACTGATAAGCTTTTTCAGTCTGTGTGCTTATTATTTTATAATTTGTTGTTTGATGTAATTAACAATAAAATCTTTATATTAAGTATAAAAAGAACTTATTTCATAGGGATAAATAATTTATTGCACATTTTCTTTTATAAAAAAGCCAAAGGGGAAGCAAAAAAGCGTTAAAAAAGCGAATATTCAAGTATATTTTCGCAAATTGTTCTTGTTCACTGAAGATTATATATTTACTATTTGCGGATTTTGCACAATATATTCGATGTTTGAAGTAAAGTAGCTAATAATTTTAAGTATGTGGTTCTTTTAAAGGGTAATTTACTTATTTTTTCGTCATTGAATTTGCCTATAAAGCTATTTAAATATGTTTGTAGACATGATTATGTAATGAACATAGCTGTTAATTACCTTCCTATTTTAATTTATAAGTGTTTAATTTTTTATTTTAATATTTTAATAAGGATTTAATAATAAAAAGTACTTCAAAAGCAAAATATATATTAAATTACCTTCTATTAAATAAACAATTTTATAATTTCGACTTTAATTATGCTCGTATGCAAAGTTTATCTTTGCTTTTTATGGTTAATTTCATGAATTTTGCTCTATAAATAATCATTTTCCTCAGTTAAAATTGCGTGAAAAAGTTATATTTACGATAAAAATACATATGATCTAACAAAAAACTTGAAAACGTGTTTTCATGCTTAATTTGAAACATTTGCATCATATTTGAATGCTTGGTAATGATTTCTTACCTGAAAGAATGTAAATTAGGCCTAATTTGTTAGGTGTTTATATAAGAAAATGTTCGATTTTTTATGATTACGAATAGTTTGATCAGTTTATTTTAGTAAAGAACCCTCATTTTTAGGGTAAAATGATTTATTTTTATTTTCAAAATGCTGAAAAATGGTAGGTTATTAAATTACGTGAAGATGATCCAAAATATAAAACCTCAAAAAACGATTAGTATTTTTGCCCAGTTATGTCTGTATGTCCATAATACATACAAATTTTCTCATCACTGATAAGCTTTTTCAGTACAAGGGTGCTTATTATTGTGTTATTTGTTGTAATTAACATTAAAATCCTTATGTTAAGAATAAAAAGAACACATTTCATAAGAATTAATTATTGATTGCTCATTTTGGTGTATAAAAAAGCCAAAAGGGAAGCGCAAAATTGTTAAAAAAGTGAATATTCAAGTATATTTTCGCCAATTGTTCTTGTTCACTGAAGATTAAATATATACCATTTGCAGATTTAACACATTATATTAGATATTTTAAGAAAAAGATGCTTATATTTTTAAGTATGTGGTTCTTTTAAAGGGTAATTTACCTATTTTTTCGTCCATGAATTAGCCTATGAAGCTATTTAAATATATGTGTAGACATGATTGGTTAATGAATATAGCTGTAAATTACCTTCCTATTTTAGTTTATAAGTGTTTAATTTTTTATTTTAATATTGTATTAAGGGTTTAATAATAAAAATAAATAATTTTTATTTTTTTTTTTTTTTAAGCTCGTATGCAAATTTTCTTTTTGCTATTTATGGTTAATTTCATGAATTTTGCTATATGAATACACATTATCCTCAGTAAAAATTGCGTAAAAAAGTTACATTCACGATAAAAATACATATGATCTAACAAAAAACTTAAAAAAAAGTGTTTTCATGCTTAATTTGAAACATTTGCATCATATTTGAATGCTTGGTAATGATATCTTACCTGAAAGCATGTTAATTAGGCCTAATTTGTAAGGTGTTTATCTAAGAAAATGTCAAATTTTTTATGATTACGAATAGCTTGATTAGTTTATTTTAGTAAAGAACCCTCATTTTTAGGGTAAAATGATTTATTTTAATTTGAAAATGCTGAAAAATGATGGGTTATTAAATTACGTAAATAATTGATTTTCACATTTTTGGTTTAAAAAAAAGCCAAAAGAGAAGCATAAAATTGTTAAAAATGTGAATATTCAAGTATATTTTCGCAAATTGTTCTTGTTCACTGAAGATTATATATATCACCATTTCCACATTTAGCAAATTATATTCGATGTTTTAAGACGAAGTTGCTAATAATTTTAAGTATATGGTGCTTTTAAAGGGTAATTTACCAATTTTTTTTCGTCTATGAATTTGCCTAGGAAGCTATTTAAATATGTGTGTAGACATGATTATGTAATGAAAATAACTGTTAATTACCATCCTATTTTAGTTTATATGTGTTTATCCTTTTATTTTAATATTTTAATAAGGATTTAATAATAAAAAGTACTTTTAAAGCAAAATATATTTTAAATTACCTTATATTAAATAAATAATTTTATCATTTCGACTTTAATTATGCTCGTATGCAAAGTTTCTCTTTCCTTTTTATGGTTAATTTCATGAATTTTGCTATATAAATACACATTATCCTCCGTTAAAATTGCGTAAAAAAGTTAAATTTACGATAAAAATACATATGATCTAACAAAAAAACTTAAAAACAAGTGTTTCAGGCATAATTTGAAACATTTGCATCATATTTGAATGCTTAATAATGATTTCTTACTTGAAAGCAAGTTAATTAGGCCTCATTTGTTAAGTGTTTATCTAAGAAAATGTCGGATATTTTATGATTACGATTAGCTTGATTAGTTTATTTTAGTAAAGAACTCTGATTTTTAGGGTAAAATGATTTATTTTAATTTCAAAATGCTGAAAAATGATGGGTTATTAAATTACGTGAAAAGGTTGTAAAGGATAAAACCTCAAAAACCGATTATTATTTTGGCCTAATTATGTCCATATGTCTTTAATACATACAAATTTTCTCATCACTGATAAGCTTTTTGAAGACAAGTGTTTTAATGCTTAAATTGAAATATTTGCATCATATTTGAATGCTTGGTACTGATTTCTTACTTGGAAGCATGTTAATTAGGCCTAATTTGTTAGGTGTTTATTTAAGAAAATGTCGGATTTATTATGATTACGGGTAGCTTGATTAGTTTATTTTAGAAAAGAACCCTCATTTTTCGGGGAAAATGATTTATATTAATTTAAAAATGCTGAAAAATGATTGGTTATTAAATTACGTGAAGAGGATCCAAAGGATAAAACCTCAAAAACTGTTTATTATTTTGGCCTATTTATGTCCATATTTCTTTAATTCAGACAAATTTTCTCATCACTGATAAGCTTTTTCAGTCTAAGTGTGCTTATTATTGTGTTGTTTGATGTAATTAACATTAAAATCTTTATGTTAATATAAAAAGAACTTATTTCATAGGATAAATAATTGATTGTCACATTTTTGTTTATAAAAGAGCCAAAAGAGAAGCATAAATTGTTAAAAATGTGAATATTCAAGTATATTTTCGCAAATTGTTCTTGTTCACAGTAGATTATATATTTACCATTTGCGGATTTAGCACATTATATTCGATGTTTTGTTAGATCATATGTGAAGAGTATCCAAAGGATAAAACCTCAAAAAACGATTATTATTTTGGCCTAATTATTTCTATATGTCCCTAATATATACAAATTTTCTTATCACTGATAAGCTTTTTCAGTCCACGTTTGCTTATTCTTGAGTTATTTTATGTAATTAACATTAAAATCTTTATGTTAAGTATAAAAAGAACTCATTTCATAAGGATAAATAATTGATTGTCACATTTTGGTTTTTAAAAAAGCCAAAAGAGAAGCATAAAATTGTTAAAAATGTGAATATTCAAGTATATTTTCGCAAATTGTTCTTGTTCACTGAAGATTATATTTATCACCATTTGCGCATTTAGCATATTGCATATTCGATGTTTTATGATAAAGTTGCTAATAATTTTAAGTATATGGTGCTTTTAAAGGGTAATTTACCTATTTTTTCATGTGTGAATTTGATTAATTAAATATGTTTGTAGACATGATTATGTAATGAATATAGATGTTAATTACCTTCCTATTTTTTTTTTATAAGTGTTTAATTTTTTATTTTAATATTTTAATAAGGATTTAATAATAAAAAGTACTTTAAAAGCAAAATATATATTAAATTATCTTCCAATAAATAAATAATTTTATCATTTCGACTTTATTTATGCTCGTATGCAAGGTTTCCTTTTGCTTTTAATATTTAATCTTTTAAAAAAATTTTGTTAAGTAAAAATTGAAAAAATCGTTATTATTTTAAATAAAATTACGAACACTTCAATGATTCTGATAAATTAAATTTACCAATTTTCTTTTATTTTTTATTCTTTTGAAACAACTTCAGAAACAAATAATTGTAAAAATTGAAAATTATTGTACTAAAAATTACGATCATTTAAACGAATTTTGAGAAATTAAATTTACCTATTTTCTTATAATTTTTGTATTATTTTAAAAAAAATAAAAAACAAAAATGGTTTTTGTGAAAGCAAATATACTTATTTTCATCTTACTTTCAAGCATTAAAAAATTGCAGAATGACAAATAAAAATAAATCTATTATTTTAATTAAAAATATTAAAATTTAAATGAATTTGAGAAAGCATATTTACCATTTTTAGTAACTTTTAAGCTTTTGAGTTAGAGGAAAAACTGAAAAAAGTCTTATTTTAATTGAAATACATGCAATCAAATGATTCTGATAAAGGAATTTTACTTATTTTTTTAACTTTAAAGGTTTTAAAACAATTTCTAAAAGAAAAAATTGTACTAAATAAGTATTATTACTAAAAATTACTGATATTTAAATGAATATTGAGAAAGCAAATTTACCTATTTTCATATTATTTTTGTGATTTTAATTTTTTTTAAAAAAAAAAAATGGGTTAAATACATATTATTTTAATTTTGAGAAAGCAAATTTACCTATTTTCAATTAATTTCTAAGCTTTTGAAAAAATTTGGAGCAATAAAAAATTGAAAAATGCGTATTATTTTATTTAAAAATACGAGTACTTAAATGGTTTTGATATAGGAAATTTACCTATTTTCTTTTAATTTTTATTCATAAAAAAACATTAGAAACAAATAATTGAAATAAGGAATATTATTATACAACAAAAATTACAAAGATTTACATGAATTTTCTGAAAGCAAATTTATCTAATTTCATGTAATTTTGATTCTTTTAAAAATTTTCAAATAACAAATCTTTATTAAATTCATATTAACTTCATTAAAAATACAAAGCTAAAATGAAATTTGAGAAAACAGATATGCCTATTTTCATATAATTTTTAAGCTTTAAAAATTTTTTGAGATAGACATAATTAAGAATAAAACAATTCATTTAATTAGAAATACTAAGTTTTAAATGATTTTTGAGAAGGGAAATTTACCTCTTTACACTTAATTTTTAAGTTTATAGAAAAATTTAGCAAGAAGAAAAATTGAAAAAGCCTATTTAATTGAAAATACGAGTACTTAAATTATTCTGATAAAGGAAATTTACCTATTTTCTTCTATTTTTTATGCTTTTAAAACAATTTTGGAAAGAAGAAATTATAATAAATAAAAAATATAATGCAAAATAATTACAAAGAATTAATTGAATTTTGAGTAACCTAATTTACATATTTTCCTATAATTTTTATGCTTTTAAAATTTTCAGAAATAAAATAGTTTAAATACCTATTTTAATTTTGAAGAGCAAATTTACCTAATTTCATGTAATTTAGATTCATTTAGGCATCTAAGAAAGGAAACAATCTGGATTAAATTCATGTTATTTTAATTAAAAATGCAAAGCTAAACTGTTTATTGTGAAAGCAGATATACCTATTTTCATCTAATTTTAAATCTTTAAAAAGTTTAAAGAAGGGCATTTTAATTGAAATATTAAAATTTATATGAATTATGAGAAAGCAAATTCGCATCTTTTCGCTTAATTTTTAATCTTTTGAAATATTTGAATATTAGCAAAAATTGAAAAATGCTTATTATTTTAATTAAAAAACGAGTACTTAAATGATTCCGATATAGGAAATTTACCTATTTTCTTTTATTATTTATTTTTAAAACAATTTCAGAAAGAAAAAATTGTAATAAATAAATATTATTATACTAAAAATTACGAAGTTTTAAATGGATTTTTAAAAAACAAATTTAACTAATTTCCTGAAATATTTATTTTTATAAAAATTTCTGAAAGACAATATATTTATTAAATTCGTATGATTTTAATTAAAAGTAGAAAGTTGAAATCTTTTTGAGAAAACATATAAATATTTTCATTTAAATTTTAATATTAAAAAAAAAATTTCTAAGCGACACAAATTAGAAAAATTTATTATTTTAATAATAAAAAACTAAGATTTAAATTAATTTTGAGCAAGCAAATTCACCCCTTTTCACTTAACTTTTAAGCTTTAATTTAAAATTTTAATAAGATAAAAAATAGGAAAAATCTTTATCATTTTAAATTAATGATACTGATAAAGGAAATATACCTATTTTCTTTTTATTTTTAATCTTTTAAAAAAATTTGAGAAAGAAAAACTTGCATAAAATATATATTTTTTTATACATAAAGTTACGAAGATTTAAATAAATTTTGAGAAAAAAAATTTACCTATTTTCATATATTTTTGTTTTTTAAAATTTCAGAAAAAATTACATTAATTTCATATTATTTTAATTAAAAATACAGAGATAAAATGATTTTTGAGAAGGAAAATATAAGTTTTTTCATCTAATTTTTAAGCTTTAAAAAAAATTTCAATTCGACAAAAATTGGAATAAACTATTATTGTAATTAAAAATACTAAGATTTAAATGAATTTTGGGAAAGCAAATTTACCTCTTCTAATTTAATTTTTAAACTTTTAAAAAAATTTGGAAAGAGGAAAAATTGAAAAAATTCTTCTTATTCTAATTAAAAATCCGATAGCATATTTTCTTTTAATTTTTATGCTTTTAAAACAATTTCAGAAAAAAATTGTTATAAATAAATATTTGTTATGGTAAAAATTACAAAAATTAAATTGCATTTTGAGAAAGCAAATTTACCTTTTTTCATATAATTTTTATGCTTTTAAAATTCACAAAAAGAAAAAAATAGGTTGTATGCATATTATTTTAATTTTGAGAAAGCAAATTTCACACTTATAAATAACTTATAAAATTATAATACATAACTCATAAAATCGTTATTATTTTATATAAAATTACCAATTCTTCAATGATACTGATAAATTAAATTTACCAATTTTCTTTTACTTTTTATTCTTTTAAAACAACTTCAGAAACAAATAATTGTAAACATTGAATATTATTGTACTAAAAATTACGATGATTTTAATGAATTTTGAGAAAGTAAATTTACCTATTTGCTTATAATTTTTGTATTATTTTAATTAAAATAAAATACAAAAATGATTTTTGAGAAAGCAAATATACCTATTTTCATCTTATTTTCAAGCATTAAAAAATTAAAGAATGACAAATAAAAATAAATCTATTATTTTAATTAAAAATATTAAAATTTAAATAAATTTAAGACAGCATATTTACCATTTTTACAAACTTATAAGCTTTTGAGTTAGAGGAAAAACTGAAAAAATTCTTATTGTCACCATTTGCGCCCTTAGCATATGATATTTTTTATAATTTTAAATACATGGTGCTTTTAAATGGTAATTTAAATATTTTCTTTATTGAATTTGCCTATGAAGCTATTTAAATATGTTTGTAGACATGATTATGTAATGAATATAGATGTTAATTACCTTCATATTTTAGTTTATAAGTGTTTACCTTTTTATTTTTATATTTTAATAAGGATTTATAAATAAAAAGTACTTTAAAAGCAAAATATATATTAAATAATCTTTCTTTAAATAAATAATTTTATAATTTCGACTTTAATTATGCTCGAATGCAAAGTTTCTCCTTGCTTTTTATGGTTAATTTCATGAATTTTGCTATATAAATACACATTATCCTCTATTAAAATTGCGTAAAAAAGTTAAATTTACGATAAAAATACATATGATCTAACAAAAAAACTTGAAAACAAGTGTTTTCATGTATAATTTGAAACATTTGCATCATATTTGAATGCTTGGTAATGATTTCTTACCTGAAAGCATGTTAATTAGGCCTAATTTGTTAGGTGTTTATATAAGAAAATGTCGGATTTTTTTATGATTACGAATAGCTTGATTAGTTTATTTTAGTAAAGAACCCTCATTATTAGGGTAAAATGATTTATTTTAATTTGAAAATGTTGAAAAATGATGTGTTATTAAATTACGTGAAGAGGATCTAAAGGATAAAACCTCAAAAAAAAAATTATTATTTTAATAATTCTAACCATATGTCTTTAATATATACAAATTTTCTCATCACAGATAACTTTTTCAGTCCAAGTGTGCTTATTATTATTTTATTTGATGTAATTAACATAAAAATCTTTATGTTAGGTATAAAAAAACTCATTTCAGAAGGATAAATAATTGATTGCACATTTTGATTTATAAAAAAGAAAAAAGGGAAATACAAAATTCTTAAAAATGTGAATATTCAAGTATTATTTCGCAAATTGTTCTTGTTCACTGAAGATTATATATATATCACTCTTTACGCATTTAGCATATTATAACCGATGTTTTAAGATAAAGTTGCTAATACTTTTAAGTATATGGTGCTATTATAGGGTAATTTACCTATTTTTTCGTCTGTGAATTTGCCTAGGAAGCTATCTTAAATATGTTTGAAGACATGATTATGTAATGAATATAGATGTTAATTGCTTTCATATTTTAGTTTATAAGTGTCTACCTTTTTATTTTAATATTTTAATAAGGATTTAATAATAAAAAGTACTTTAAAAGCAAAATATATATTAATATCTTCAATTAAATAAATAATTTTATCAATTCGACTTTAATTATGCTCGTATGCAAAGTTTCTCTTTGCTTTTTATGGTTAATTTCATGAATTTTGCTATAAAAATACACATTATCCTTTGTTAAAATTGCGTAAAATAATTAAATTTACGATAAAAATAAATATGATTTACAATAAAAATTTTGAAAAAAAGTGTTTTCATGCTTAATTTGAAACATTTGCATCATATTTGAATGCTTGGTAATGATTTCTTTTTTAAAAGCATGTTAATTAGGCCAAAATTGTTAGGTGTTTATCTAAGAAAATGTCGAATGTTTTATGATTACGAGTAGCTTGATTAGTTTATTTTTGTAAAGAACACTCATTTTTAGGGTAAAATGATTTATTTTAATTTCAAATTGCTGAAAAATGATGGGTTATTAAATTACGTGAAAAGGATCCAATGGATAAAACATCAAAAAACGATTATTGTTTTGGCCTAATTATGTCTATATGTCCTTAAGATATACAAATTTTCTCATCACTGATAGGCTTTTTCAGTCCAAGTGTGCTTATTCTTGAGTTTTTTTATGCAATTAACATTAAAATCTTTATATTAAGTATAAAAAGAACTCATTTCATTGATTCTCACATTTTGATTTACAAAAAAGCCAAAAGAGAAGCATAAAATTGTTAAAAATGTGAATATTCAAGTATATTTTGCAAATTGTTCTTGTTCACTGAAGATTATATATATCACCATTTGCGCATTTAGCATATTATATTCGATGTTTTAAGATAAAGTTGCTAATAATTTTAAGTATATGGTGCTTTTAAAGGGTTGTTTAACAATTTTTCGTCTGTGAATATTCCTATAAAGCTGTTTAAATATATTTGAAGACATGATTATGTAATGAATATAGCTGTTAATTAACTTCCTATTCTAGTTTATAAGTGTTTCATTTTTTATTTTAATATTGTAATAAGGATTTAAAAATAAAAAGTACTTTAAAGGCAAATATATATTAAATTATGTTCCTTTAAATAAATAATTTTATCATTTCGACTTTAATTATGCTCGTATGCAAAGTTTCTCTTTGCTATTTTATGGTTAATTTCATGAATTTTGCTATATAAATTCACATTATCCTCTGTTAAAATTGCGTAAAAAAGTTAAATTTACAATAAAAATACATACGATCTAACAAAAAAAATGAAAAAGGGTGTTTTCATGTATAATTTGAAACATTTGCATCATATTTGAATGCTTGGTAATGATTTCTTACCTTAAAGCATGTTAATTAGGCCTAATTTTTTAGGTGTTTTTCTTAGAAAATGTCGGATTTTTTATGATTACTAGTAGCTTGATTAGTTTATTTTTGTAAAGAACCCTCATTTTTAGGGTAAAATAATTAATTTTAATTTGAAAATGCTGAAAAATGATGGGTTATTAAATTACGTGAAGAGGATTCAAAATATAAAACCTCAAAAAAAGATTATTATTTTGGCCTAATTAAGTCTATTTGTCCTTAATATATACAAATTTTCTCATCACTGATAAGCTTTTTCAGTCCAAGTGTGCTTATTCTTGTGTTATTCGAAGTAATTAACATTAAAATCTTTATGTTAGGAATAAAAAGAACTCATTTCATGAGGGTAAATAATTGATTGCACATTTTGGTTTATAAAAAAGCCAAAAGGGAAGCACAAAATTGTTAAAAAAGTGAATATTCAAGTATTTTTTCGGAAATTGTTCTTGTTCACTAAAGATTATATATTTACCATTTGCGGATTTAGCAAATATTCGATGTTTAAAGATAAAGTTGCTAATGATTTTAGATATGTGGTTCTTTTAAAGGGTAATTAACCTATTCTTTGTCTGTGAATTTGCCTATGAAGCTATTTAAATATGTTTGTAGACATGATTATGTTATGAATATAGATGTTAATTACCTTCCTATTTTAGTTTGTGTTTACTTTTTTGTGTTAAAATTTTAATAAGGATTTAATAATAAAAAGTACTTTAAAAGCAAAATATATATTAAAATATTTACCTTTAAATAAATAATTTTATAATTTCGATTTTAATTATGCTCGTATGCAAAGTTTCTCCTTTTATATAAATACACATTATCTTCTGTTAAAATTGGTAAAAAAGTTTTATTTACGTAAAAATACTTATGATCTAACAAAAAAAACTTGAAAACAAGTGTTTTAATTCTTAATTTGAAACTTTTGCAACCTATTTGAATGCTTGGTAATGATTTCATAAATGAAAGCATGTTAATAAGACCTAATTTGTTAGGTGTTTATCTAAGAAAATGTTCGATTTTTTATGATTACGAATAGCTTGTTTAGTTTATTTTAGTAAAGAACCCTCATTTTTAAAGTAAAATGATTAATTTTAATTTCAAAATACTGAAAAATGTTGTTATTAAATTACGTGAAGAGGATCCAAAGTATAAAACCTCAAAAAACGATTATTTTTTTGACCTAATTATGTCTATATGTCCTTAATATATACAAATTTTCTCATCACTGATAAGCTTTTTCAGTCTAAGTTTGCTTATTCTTGTGTTGTTTGATGTAATTAACATTAAAATCTTTATGTTAAGTATAAAAAGAACTTATTTCATAGGAATAAATAATTGATTGTCACATTTTTGTTTATAAAAGAGCCAAAAGAAAAGCATAAATTGTTAAAAATGTGAATAATTCAAGTATATTTTCGCAAATTGTTCTTGTTCACTGTAGATTATATATTTACCATTTGCGGATTTAGCACATTATATTCGATGTTTTGTTAGATCATATGTGAAGAGTATCCAAAGGATAAAACCTCAAAAAACGATTATTATTTTGGCCTAATTATTTCTATATGTCCCTAATATATACAAATTTTCTTATCACTGATAAGCTTTTTCAGTCCAAGTGTGCTTATTCTTGAGTTATTTTATGTAATTAACATTAAAATCTTTATGTTAATATAAAAAGAACTCATTTCATAAGGATAAATAATTGATTGTCACATTTTGGTTTATAAAAAAGCCAAAAGAGAAGCATAAAATTGTTAAAAATGTGAATATTCAAGTATATTTTCGCAAATTGTTCTTGTTTACTGAAGATTATATTTATCACCATTTGCGCATTTAGCATATTACATTCGATGTTTTATGATAAAGTTGCTAATAATTTTAAGTATATGGTGCTTTTAAAGGGTAATTTACCTATTTTTTCATGTGTGAATTTGCCTAATTAAATATGTTTGTAGACATGATTATGTAATGAATATAGATGTTAATTACCTTCCTATTTTAGTTTATGTGTTTAATTTTTTATTTTAATATTTTAATAAGGATTTAATAATAAAAAGTACTTTAAAAGCAAAATATATATTAAATTATCTTCCAATAAATAAATAATTTTATCATTTCGACTTTAATTATGCTCGTATGCAAAGTTTCCTTTTGCTTTTAATATTTAATCTTTTTAAAAAAATTTTGTTACGTAAAAATTGAACAAATCGTTATTATTTT
>SEYY01017737.1:0-12500 GCA_009176605.1 Armadillidium nasatum
CAGTTGCAAATTCGAAGTTATTTCCGGTTTCAAATTGGACTTCGAAACAATTCTCTCTAATCTAATTTTTCAACATTAAAAAACATTTTGTGCCGCATACCACCATATACATTCTATAGAGAAAAGACAGAGGAATCGAGTGCTGAAAGAAACAGAGCGTTCTAACCCTTAGGTACTGAGTTATTCCAGTTGCAAATTCGAAGTTATTTCCGGTTTCAAATTGGATTTCGAAACAATTTTTTCAATGTTTTTAATCTAATTTTTCAACATTAAAAAACATTTTGTGCCGCATACCACCATATACATTCTATAGAGAAAAGACAGAGGAATCGAGTGCTGAAAGAAACAGAGCGTTCTAACCCTTAGGTACTGAGATATTCCAGTTGCAAATTCGAAGTTATTTCCGGTTTCAAATTGGATTTCGAAACAATTTTTTCAATGTTTTTAATCTAATTTTTCAACATTAAAAAACATTTTGTGCCGCATACCACCATATACATTCTATAGAGAAAAGACAGAGGAATCGAGTGCTGAAAGAAACAGAGCGTTCTAACCCTTAGGTACTGAGCTATTCCAGTTGCAAATTCGAAGTTATTTCCGGTTTCAAATTGGACTTCGAAACAATTCTCTCTAATCTAATTTTTCAACATTAAAAAACATTTTGTGCCGCATACCACCATATACATTCTATAGAGAAAAGAAAGAGGAATCGAGTGCTGAAAGAAACAGAGCGTTCTAACCCTTAGGTACTGAGATATTCCAGTTGCAAGTTCGAAGTTATTTCCGGTTTCAAATTGGATTTCGAAACAATTTTTTCAATGTTTTTAATCTAATTTTTCAACATTAAAAAACATTTTGTGCCGCATACCACCATATACATTCTATAGAGAAAAGAAAGAGGAATCGAGTGCTGAAAGAAACAGAGCGTTCTAACCCTTAGGTACTGAGATATTCCAGTTGCAAATTCGAAGTTATTTCCGGTTTCAAATTGGACTTCGAAACAATTTTTTCAATGTTTTTAATCTAATTTTTCAACATTAAAAAACATTTTGTGCCGCATACCACCATATACATTCTATAGAGAAAAGACAGAGGAATCGAGTGCTGAAAGAAACAGAGCGTTTTAACCCTTAGGTACTGAGTTATTCCAGTTGCAAAATCGAGGTTATTTCCTTTTTCAAATTAGACTACGAAATAATTTTATCAGTGTCTCTAATCTAATTTCCCAACATTAAGAAACATAGAAAGATTATTTTACCACAGAACTAACATTCCCTTACTAGAGGGGTATAAGGGAAATGTTTGGACTGGCATTAGGCCAGAGTTATGGGTTTCTCTACTCAATGATCTCTTTAGAGACGAACGCATTTATACTGATGCTTAAAAACTTGCTGCGTATCCAAGTTTTTTAGAACCTAATGGAAGTGCTAGATTTATTATAGATAATTCTACTGACCTTAAAAATGCCCGGACTTGGATAGAATTTTCTAAAAATCTGCTAAATATTTTAAGTTCTTTGACTACAGAGTCATGCTTTGAAATGTTTTCACAATTTAAAAATTTAGATTGGAATAAAAATACTATATTTCAAGTTTTCGGTTCACGAGTTCAAGCTGCTTTGAATAACTTTGAGGAAAATTCATTGACTTATTTTAATACTTCTTTTTCACCAATGATGAAAAAACTAATGATTTTTGGTACAATTTATAGTTGTGGTCCAAATGAATACAAGAACAAAATGGTAGAGTATTTTGAAGCAGATTTATCTTTTCCTGACCAAGTCAGAAAGTACATGGAAAAAACTGCAAATGAGTTGAACATGCCTTTTAAAACTAACACTGCAAATGTAAATATAACATTTATGGAAACTCCAATTCCAAATGTTCAGTCATATGGTAAGAGAGAAAACCAGAATAATAATAAACTACAAGTGAACTTTGTGAGCAATCTAAATAGGAGTAGAAGCAGAACAAATGTTCAGCAAAGTATAAATCCTCAAACAACCCCTAAATGTTTAAGATGCGAAAGGTGGTGTCACGATACTAGTGAATGAACATATAGCCCATTTTGTTCTCTTTGCAGAGATTATCATTTAAGAGGCCCTTTTCCTCAATGTGTAAACACAACATGGGATTATTTATCTCAAGAAAGTTTGCAAAGAATAAAGTTTCTTTCCCCAAATAGAAAGATTTCTCAAAGGTATCCTAAACCGAACCTACCTAACCAGTACGATGACAGACGAAACAGAAGTATGTCTAGAAATCGTAATTATAATAATAATTATAACCAGTCTCAACGACAGCTCATGCACAATACTTATAATTCCATAAATAATACATTTCAAAACAATGCTTTTCAAAGACAAAACAATTCTTTTCATAACAAACAACAAGTACACTGTGTACAAGAAAACATTCCTGCTCACAACATGCAACCTACTGAATATTATAGTGAAAATACTTCTGATTATAATATTGGTAATCTTTCTTTGAAGCATAATGTTCCGAGACCACAGTCTCCATGTTATTTTAACGATAATGATTCCTTAGAATCTGAAACAAACAAACACACTTCAGTCAATACTGAACATTTTTCTAACTACATTCAAGTAGATAACGAAACAGATGTAGATGATCAAGTAGATTATATTCCTTGCAATTCTAATAGTTCATATACAAATGCAAACACTTCACTTTATTGTAATGATTCTTCAGTAAGAAACTCTAAACTTGCTTACCAAGCTATTAATAGAAAGTCTCATAAAACTTTGAATACTTTATTTGGTATACCTATCACTATTACTCATAATTATTCATATACATATTCAGATACAAGTTTTTTGGATACTGGTTCTATGAAGAGCTTGTTAAAGCTATCGTTATACACAAAACTATGCACTTTTTCTAATTCTAATGATGTTCCAGTTCTTAGAAAAACTAATATAGTTCTCAAGTCTATCTCAGGCGATAAACTTCTAGCACTTTAAAATTAATCATACATGATACACCATTCATTTGTGATTTTATAGTTGTAGAGGATAGTTGTACTTATCCCAGAGACATCCTCTTTGGATGTGACTTACTTACTAAAATTCATTTGCTTTTAGATTATTCTGCACAAACTGCATACTTAAAAGTTGAAGGTGAATTGAAACCTTTACCATTATTGCTAATGGCTATTACTTATTTTAAATCTTCTTCTGAAAATACTTCACAAATACAGAAGACACACACACAACCACAAAAACAAAAGCAAAAGCTTGACAAACTTGATTATATCTCTATAGATATAGACCCTATTTCAGAGAGCAAATCTCAAACTACAGAAAGTTCTGAATACTTTTCAAATGCTAAATTAGAATCTCTTCAAGATGAATTACAGGAACTAAAAACTCACTTTGATGAAATTGTTTCACTAACTAACAATTCTGCTTTTAAAAATAGATCACAAAACGTGAACAACTTTTCATTTCATGAAATTTTTCATGATACTAATACTAACTATATACTTAATCCTAAAAATCTTGTTTTAGATAATGGAACTAATTCTGTAAATTCAGATACACATCAAATTCTCCATTACAAATTACAGAAAATCATACAAATTTTAATGATTTTTCTTTTGTAAATGCTAATACTACTTATTCATCAAATCTCTATGATGAACAAATTCGTAAAGTTTTTAAAGAAAATTCTTCTAAATCTTGCTTAAAATTATACTCTTTACTTTCTTACATATGTACAAAATTCTACAAAGAACTTTAATAAGAAAGTACATTTTCAACTTGATTCTTCTTCACCCACAGTAAATAATAATCAAAGTACATCTCGTTCATCTTTCAGACGGAATAATCGAAATTCGTTGGGAGACTATAATCAGTGCTTAAAACAACATTTACGCACTTCTTCACAAACATTTTCTTTTCCAGAAAATAAAACAAAACAAAATTCTAAATTTCGATCTTCCAAGAACTTTTATCATCCACAAAAACGAAATTTTAAATTTAAATCTTCAAAAAACTTTTCTCACCCACAAATTTTTCCAGAAACTTATTCTTATCCTTAAACTTCTCAAAATTCTTCTTACCCTCAAACTCTTCAGAACTCTTATCATTCTCAAACTTCTCCTAAATTTCTTCCTTATTCTCAACAGACTTTTCAACATTCACAAACCCATTCTCATTCTCAGACTTCTCCTAAATTTCTTCCTCACTCTCAACAGACTTTTCAACATTCACAAATTCATTCTCATCCTCAAACTTCTTCTAATTTTGATTTCCATTCTCAACAGACATTTCATCATACACAAAACCCTCAACAATTTACATATCCTGATTCTTTTCCAAATAACATTCCTCACATGTCACAAGTTATAACTCCTCATACTTCTCCTTTAAGAGATAATATTTTATCTTCAAATTCTTCTCCATCTCCAATATTAAAAGATAATAAACAAACAGATCCTTCTTACAAACCATATCCAATGTACAAAAATTCACAAAATACTTTTCCAATGAGATTAAGAAGTCACACAAAAAGAACACAAAATGTGCAAAATATTTCTCCTAGAAAGTTGAGAAGCCATTTTAAATAGACATAAATTTAATAAGCATATTTTTATTTCTGTTAAAAAATTGAAACTTTTGTTATTTTTTTTTTTACGAAAATAAAATGGGAATAAGTACTTTCTTACATATGTCTATATGTGTGATGTAAAAAATTTTTTTATAGAAAAGTATGAATGTACTTTTTCACTTCTCTTATTATTTCAAAAGGTGACTTAACTATTTCACTTCTCTTATTATTTCATAAGGTGATTTGACTATTTCTTATCTTTAGTAGTCTATTAATTTTTTTTTTTAAAGATATTTTTTTCCTTTCAAATGCTTGACATTGCATGATTGCTCAAATAACATATTTTTCTTTTCATGTCTAAAATACATTATCATTCATTAGTCATTTAAAGATTTTTTTTTTATAAGTTAGCATTCAGTCATATATGGAAAGATTTTTTCTTTTGTTTTGAAAAATCACTCTCTATGAGTTTTCTCTGGATTTCTGTTTGGAATGGTAATCAGTGAGTTTAGTAATTATCAGATTATATTTTATTTAGATTTTTGGATTTTTACAAAGAGGCTTTTATACTATGATAAATCCTTATATTTTATATTAATGATTTAGGAAGTATCAAATACGCCCTTAAAGAATGGCAAAACTTCATGTTTATAACTAGTTACACGTTTGAGGCTAGGCCGTTACAGACTTGTGCTTATACCTTAGACCTGGCTGGTTTAAAAGATTAAAAATGTAATTGTGTTGTAAAAATTCGCCTACATTGACTTAAGAAATCTTCCAGGACGTAATGTATTAACTATTTAAACTAATATAGCCTAATTGTAGTTATATATTTTTTTTAACCCTTTGGTAAGAGTTTTTATAAAGCTTTGTGAAAGAAGTTGGGGCCTAACTTGACCTACTCTTCCCTGATACCTTTTAAAGCTTACTATTTGAATTAAATTGACCTTTGATTGCTTGGGTTGGGTTAGTTTATTAACTTGAATTGTATGATTGACGTGAATTACTGTTTAATCTATAGGCCTTGGGTTTTGGATCAGAGATTTGTAAGTTCTTGCTTGGGTTTGAGTCTATGTTTCTACATTGGCTGAAAAGTTACTGTTAAAATTTACCTATGCGCTTAAACGAATAAGCCACACATCCAAGTATAAATTTCTTTTGGAAATCAAAGTAAATCCAATTTCATTCTAGAATTTACAAAACAATTTAAATGGTGAGTTCTTTATTAATTTCCTTTTATTAATTTGTAGGCTAAAACTTAATAGAATTAGATTTATTCTTGGCAAAAACAGTTACAATATCTGCGTAAGCGTTTTCAACGGTTTCACGCCACAGAGAATCCCTAAAATACAGATATAAATTCTGTATTAGAAAGAATGAACATCTTTTTCTAAACTATGTCATTATAAAATTTAGCACGAAAATATATCTTGTAATACCGTAGGAAAATTTCGTGCTTAGTCTTAAAAAGGTGTTCGTAGTGAGAGGTTGATTTTTCTCTCCTCTAATAAATTTCTTTTTATATACATATAATATATTATTATATATATATATATATATATATATATATATATATATATATATATATATATATATATATATAATATATATATATATATATATATATATATATATATATATATATATATATATATATTATTTTTTTTTTTTATTTCTCCTCTGGTGGGCAAAGGCCAGAGGCCTACCATTGTTCCACCAGAGTTGGGAGGAAAGTCGGAAACATGGTCAAATTAAAGGCCGACATGACCTGATACACGGCGTTTAAAGGTGCTTAAGTCATAGGTATTTGGGAAAATAGATGAAGGAAGTGTGTTCCAGACTTTACCAGTAGAGTAAATGTAAGATTGAGCATAGAGGTTAAGTCTGGGGTCAGAGAGTTGGACAGAGAAAGGATGAGACTGTGTAGAAAGACGAGTCGCACGAGCCCTTCTTAATGGAGGAGGTATGCGACGAGAGAATTCAGAAGAGCAGTGTCCATTGTAATAGCGATAGTAGAGAGAGAGTGACGCAACATTTCGACGGGCAGAAAGAGATTGGAGAGAATTAGTGAGAGCAGGAGAATTGATAAGGCGAAAAGCTCTAGACTCCACCTTTTCCAGGAGAGCTGTGTGTGTGGAACCACCCCAGATGTGTGACGCATACTCCATACAGGGGCGAACAACACCCCTATACAGAGCAAGCAACTGGTTATGTGTGAAGAAATACTGAAGGCGCCTCAGAACACCCAACCTCTTAGAAGCTTGTTTAGAAAGAGAGGTAATGTGATCTTTCCAAGAAAGATCACGAGAAAAAGAAACACCTAGAATATTAAGGAGAGATGAAGGTTTGAGTTGCGTGTTTTCGAAGAAGATATCGTAGTTGTGTGGAAGATTGTGTCGAGTAGAGATGATATATATATATATATATATATATATATATATATATATATATATATATATATATATATATATATATATATATATATATATATATATATATATATATATATATATATATATATATATATATATATATATATATATATATATATATATATATATATATATATATATATATATATATATATATATATATATATATATATATATATATATATATATATATATATATATATATATATATATATATATATATATATATATATATATATATATATATATATATATATATATATATATATATATATATATATATATATATTATATAGCTAATGTGCGCATTTAAAATTTAAATCCTAAAATATATTTTATTACAGAGAATAAATAAACTTTAATGTACTGGATATATATATGACGTAACCAAAGTCTAAAGAGGTCAAAATACTTATGTGCCATTTATGCTAAAAATTTGATAAGTAAGTTATTTTATTTAAAGTATATGATTTATTTTCTGATGTATATTAAATTTAAACTATATATTTAAATGCTTCATTATTTAGTTATATATGTATTTTATTTAAATGAATTCTTTTTGTTAGAAATCTAATTGTATTTTATTTTTCTATTCCAGTCGAGAGTTTTTCGTATTTAAATAGTGATTTTGAGTTTTTCATATTTTAATAGTGATTTTTGGATTTTGAATCGATAGATATTTTTCATTTTAATAGTGATTACTTTTATTTTGTCTCTAGACTTCTTTTATTTTGGCTTTAATATATGATACTATCATACTTTGACATTACTGTATATTAATCAATATAAAGCAATATAATTATGATATCACCTGGAAACTAAATCTTCTGATTCTCCTTACGCTAAACTAAGATTAGTAATAAGGATAGTAATTCATATCAACCCTTAAGCAAACTAACATTGCGACAAGGTATATTTTCATTTTAATGTGGTATACTATACACAAGAAAAATAAACCCACACACACACACACACACACACACACACACATATATATATATATATATATATTATATATATATATATATATATATATATATATATATATATATATATATATATATATATATATATATATAATATATATATATATATATATATATATATATATATATATATATATATATATATATATATATATATATATATATATATATATATATATATATATATATATATATATATATATATATATATATATATATATATATATATATATATATATATATGGCCAGAGTGCACATTAGCATCCACCCATACCTCAAAAAATACTTACCGTACATTAAAAAGGATTACATTTTTGAAATCCTTGGGTAATTTGCAGTAAGAAAAATTGGGAAATAAAAAATAAATTCTTATGATAATAAAGTTTATATAAGTAAAGTTTACTTATTTTAAACTGTCGCGAGAATCGTGCGTTTGCCATGTCATTTTTTTTCAATTTTCTCGAAATTGGAAAAAATGGGAAATTCCCCAAATCGTCGACAGGAAATGTAGTTGACAATATCATCATCACTCACGGGTCGGGGGGTACGGGTGGCTGAGCCCCCCGTAGACATATGTTCGGTTTTTTAAATATTTAAGTGCTTAAAACTGCAACATCCATACGAACTCGTGTCTTAATACGCACTTCCAGTCTGCCATAAATTTTCTTACTCTCGATGCCTTTTAATTATGAGCTTGTAATACAGCTTTTGAATTGTTTATTTTTTATTTTTTTTTATTTTTTTAGCCTTTTTTTCTAGTTTTCTTACTGGAAATGACCCAAGGAATTCAAAAATGTAATCCTTTTTAATGTAAAGTTAGTAGTTTTTGAGTTATGGGTGGATGCTAATGTGCACTCTGACCTATATATATATATATATATATATATATATATATATATATATATATATATATATATATATATATATATATATATATATATATATATATATATATATATATATATATATATATATATATATATATATATATATATATATATATATATATATATATATATATATATATATATATATATATATATATATATATATATATATATATATATATATATATATATATATATATATATATATATATATATATGCAATGTCTTGCAATTGCATGGTATATTAAGAAGTATAGGGTTAAAGATAGCTTTGTTCACTTATTATGTTTATTTCTTAAGCCTAACAGTACAGCACTATCAAATTTTCATCACCTTATTCAATATTCTAATTACTCTACAACAGGACTTAGGCAAGGTTAATAATCATGAACTTTACAGCTTATAGAGTTTTCACTTAAGTATTGAATTTTTTTCGGATTTACTTTTTAAAGAAACCCAGAAGACAAATAAGAGACAGTAATGTGACTGTCTGTCCTAATTTTAAAGTAAAATAAACCAAATTTTAAGATGTATTAGCCTAAAGAAAAAAGTAATTTTAAACAATAAGAATTTAAAGAGACTCACCGAGTATTAAAATAAAATGAGCTTCAAACCAAATTTCTGATATTTATTTATAACTTTTAGTAGTATTTCCATAAAAAAGTGGATAAGGAGACGTGCCTTTAAACGTTAAAGACTTTATTTAAGTTATAAGTATTTTAAAAGACCTAGTACCTCTCTCAACTGAACAATTGCCATATAAACATCAGGGCAAATAAATCTTGACTCTATTACCTTTTAGAACTTTAAAATGTTAGTCATGTATTATAGTCAATTTTTAAACCCCATAAAATGCCTTGAAATGCCTAACAAGCCTACTCTTTGCTAAAATTAAGATCAAACAATGCAAATCAAAACAAGGGTAGGCCGTCAATGTCTTTAGTTCCCGTATAGCAATCTGAGCCCAAATTCAAGCCCTAATATTTTCAATAAACAATTAATAGTTAAAGAAAGGTTTTAATAGGTTATACTTAACGTTCTGAAGATCTTGATCGTCGTGGGTTGATATAATCTTTACAACAAAACTTACATTTTCAATTTTATAAGCAACGAGGTCTAAGGTATATTAGCAAGTAACCGCCCTACTTATTCAAAGGTAGCTAACCCTTTTTTCTTTTGTTGCCATCCAAAATGGGAAATTTAGCTTTAGGGAAATTTAGATACTTCAAAAATAAACCAGTTAGATTTTCACTAAAAAGCAAATATAAAACCAAAAATAATTTTATCTTTAAAAGCAAAATGCAAGTATTTTCTCAATAATTTAAAGCACTGCAAACCCACTTCATTCCCTTTATATTAAGCCTTATTTGCTTTCTCTTAGAGCGATGCTCTCAATACATGTTTCTAGGCACGCTGATCTGGCCTCACTAACTCTCTCTTCTGCCTTCCTCCTATGGCTCTCACTCCTTTCAAATGGACCAATCACGCTCGGCTTTAATATCACCTGATATAAGTTTGAGGGGTCGTGTTTCATATCAATATATATATATATATATATATATATATATATATATATATATATATATATATATATATATATATATATATATATATATAATATATATATATATATATATATATATATATATGTAATGGAGTTGGCACAACTCCATTCCCCCCTCCTGTTAATAAAGAAAATGTGTTAATTGGCATTCCGTTTCAGAGTTATTTTATGAATGGCAAATCTTTATGTAGAGTTTATCTATTGTTTTAATAAACCTTAATGGAGAGAGTACTTATTGTTACTATATATTTTAATTAAGGCCCTAAATGAAGAATAGTCTAATGATGCATAATAATGCCATTTGAGTATAGCTTTCAAACTAGCCAATGAGGAAAGAGAATGGCCTATGACGTCACAAAGGCTTGAATACAACGACTAAAAAAATAAGAGCTTGAGGTAGTTGGACGATTGACATAGTCGGGTCGAGAACCGCTTCTCGTAATCCCCAGGCAAGTCCAACGAACATCTAATTGAAACGAAATTATAGATCACAACTAATTAACAACGAAGATCATAAAAGTGCTGAATACTGTGTTATAAAATATATTGTGCTTTATTTGAATTACCCATTATTTTGCTAAGGCTGTATTGCCTACCATTTTCATATCATTTCATTTTGCATCTCACTTCTTAAATAAAGTTACTAAGTATTAATTGGTTTGGTATTAATTACCTGATTAACCAGAGCATATATATGGAATAAAGGTTGTATTGATAATATTTAATTTTTTTAATTATATGTAAATAATTATTAATAATCGATATATATCGAGATGGGTACCGATACATCGCTTAAATAAGCGATATTCGATATACTATCGATCTTTGTTAGCGTCATGGCAAAAAAGATTCTGAAACAAAAAGCCGGTAAAACAACACGCTTTTGAATTGTAATAGAATTGATTGATCTTTGTAAATTTTGCGAACATTCTAATAGAAAATAAATTCGTAAGCAAGAATATTGTTTAATACCAAACTATACACAATATTATTCATAAGGAAACGAAACTAAAGCAAGGTAAGAGGAAAATAACTTCTAATATAGAACTCTAAGCTTTAGGACGGCGCATACCCTAAGCTAGATTACAGTAAAAGAGCAAAGCATTCATCAATAACAGAAGCCATAATTTTGCATATATATATATATATATATATATATATATATATATATATATATATATATATATATATATATATATATATATATATATTATATATATATATATATATATATGTTGGGATTTTCTGTGGCGTGAAACCCTTGAAAACGCTTATGCAGATATTGTAACTGCTTTTGCCAAGAATAAACCTAATTCTATTAAAATTTAGCCTACAAATTAATAAAAAGAAATTAATAAAGAACTCACCATTTAAATTGTTCTGTAAATTCTAGAATAAAATTGGATTTACTTTGTTTCCAAGAATTAAATACTTGGATGTTCAGCTTATTCGTTTAGGCGCTTAAGTAGATTTTTAAAGTAGTTAATTAAATTTTAGCCTAGTAGAACATAACTCCAACCCAAACAAGCAAGAAACTCTCAAACTCTGCTCAAAAACTAAGGCCCAGTTAATAGTAAAGTCCAGTCATACATTCAATTCAAGTTAAACACTAACTCAACCCTAGAATAATAAAATGTCAATTTAATTCAAAAGGCAAACTTTAAAAAGGTATCTGGATTGAGTATGTCAAGGTTAGGCCTAACTTCTATCACAAAGCTCCAAGATCCTACTCCAAGGGTTAAAAGTATATATATCTACTATAAGGCTACAAATAATTCGATCAATTAATACATTACGTGTTGGAAGATTTCTTAAGGTTCATATGAGTCATGTAGTTAAAAAATATGTTAAACATAACTGCCAAAGTGATTTACACCGACATAGTTTTAATAGCAAGTCAGCCACTGGCCTAGCCTCAAGCGTGTAACTCGTGATAAACATGAAGAGTTGCCATTTTATAATAGATTCTTTTAGGGAGATTTTGATACTTCAAAACCTATCAATTAAATATAAAATATAAGGATTATCATATATATATATAATATATATATATATAT
>SEYY01017738.1:5000-10000 GCA_009176605.1 Armadillidium nasatum
TAAAACATTTAAAACAGTAACGTCTGAAAACAAATTCAAAATTATTTAATATGTAACAGCTGAAGAGTTTTTTTACATTTAAAACAGTAACGTCTGATAAACAAATTTTCAGTATTTAAAACTGCTAATAATCAAACAATTAAATCCTTTTTTTTCCAAACAGTCTCAAGCCACTCCCATTCATTTCATAATTTAAATATTTCATTTGAGTAACCTACATGAAGAACTTTACATTTTTTACTATTAAAGTTCATTTGCCAAACAGTTACATCTGCCCAAAAGCCAAAGTTAAAACTATCTTAAAACAGCAACGCTTCTGATGAACAAATTCATTAAATATTTGAATATGTAACAGCTGAAGAGTTTATTTAAATTATTTAAAACAGTAACATTTAAGAGTAAATTTATAAGAGTAACGTCTGAATATGTAATTCAAAACAGTGAAGTCTGATGAAATAATTTAAAATATTTATATCAGTAACGTCTGAAAAGCTTAAATAAAAATTTAAAACAGTAACATCTGAAGAGGAAATTTAAAACATTTAATTCAGTAACTAAAGATTTAATTTTAAAACATTTAAAACCGTAACATCTGATTAACAAATTTAAAACATTTAAATCAATAACATCTGAATAGTTTATTTAAAACAAAAACACCTACAATTTAAAACAGTAACGTCTGTAGAACAAATTAAAGCATATTAATCAATAACGCCCGACGAGCATATTTAAAGCATATAACATAGAAACAAAGGAAGAGCGAATTTAAAACAGTAACTTTAAATCTACCTTATTAAAAAATTTAAAACTGAGAGACTCTTTTAAAACTGACTCCTGAAAGCTTATATAAACAAATACACACCACGAGCTTGTCTACAACAAGACATCACTTGTCTAAATTTTTATGTTTATACTTTATTTTTCTAGCTTGAATAAAGTGGAAATAATTAGGAGTTAAAAATGGCTAACCTAGGTCTAATCTTTAACTAAAAACGTATCATCAGATGATATATATATATATATATATATATATATATATATATATATATATATATATATATATATATATATATATATATATATATATATATATATATATATATATATATATATATATATATACTGTATCAAAGCTATTATAGTCTTAAATTTAAAATAACATGATGTCACAAAAGCCGAATTGAATTATAGATTTTGAAGATTTATTTGTAAATTATTTTTCCATCACCGAAATAGTTCAAACATTTTATCACAATCAAACCAATTCAAACACCATCACAATCAAACCAATTCAAACACCATCACAATCGAACCAATTGAAAAACTATCGCAATCAAACATTTTTCTCTGTCTTTTCATTAAAAGAAATTGTTTTTCGACCTTTGAAATATTCTTTTGAAACTTTATTGTCCCTTAGAAAACACAGTACAACATTTTATTATAATAAATCACTCTGTCATATATATATATATATATATATATATATATATATATATATATATATATATATATATATATATATATATATATATATATATATATGACACTGAAATGCTTAAAGGAAGTATTAGGACTTCCGAGTCTAAAACGACTTCATCAGACTCTCATTGAAAAACGTTATCTTTAACCATATATATATATATATATATATATATATATATATATATATATATATATATATATATATATATATATATATATATATATATATATATATATATATATATATATATATATATATATATATATATATATATATATATATATATATATATATATATATATACGTAGTATATGTGTGTGTGTGTGTGTGTGTGTGAGAGAGAGAGAGAGAGAGAGAGAGAGAGAGAGAGAGAGAGAGAGAGAGAGAGAGAGAGAGAGAGAGAGAGAGAGAGAGAGAGAGAGAGAGAGAGAGAGAGAGAGAGAGAGCGTGCGCTTTTATTGGTGTAATAAAAAAGACAGTAACTGAATATGAAAAAAAAATAAAACCCGAAAAAATTTATGGATGTCCATTTCTATTCTAAATAAATTTTGCATCAAATTTCTATTCTTATTCAGACTTTATATTTAGAATTTCATTCATTCTAATTTGGTTTAGATCGTCCCAATTCTCAGTTTGGTTTCAATTTCCTTGGTTTAGATCGTCCCAATTCTCAGTTTGGTTTCAAGTTCCAAACTCAGATCCAAAATTATTTTCCATCTCCAAGTCAATTCGCTTTTCAAATATTAAATTCAAAGTCATTTTCAAGAGCAAAATAAAGAATATATTCATATGTATTCAAGAATATATTCAAGACAGGTAGGATCTTACAGTCTTAAAGTATTTTTTTGGAGGGGTGGGTGGGGGGGAGGGGGGAACATGGAGGTAATATACTTAAGACGTGTTCGTTGGGTAATATGACTTTAAGTTCAATATCTTAGACATTTTCTATTCGGTCAAAATCTTTCTTAGAATTTAGGTGAGCCCCATTTTCGTAATGGCTTTTTTAAGATCCTTTTTATAGAGTATCTTACATATTTGTTCAACAGAATTGGTTTTCAAAAATTTTCTGAAGTTTCAGATATTTCCTAGTAATCAGATTCTTTTTCAATATGGCGTCTGTATAGTCAAAGTATTTAGTTAATATATAATCATTTACTCCATCTATTTTCTGTCAAAATAGCCTGATACTGAGAATTAAAAAAAAAAAAACATTATTGCTAAAGTTTTTTCTAGAATTTAATAATAATGGAGCTACTTTTCTTTACATTTTATTATTTCACGAAATATTACATTACAATGCATTATATTATTCTCTTATTTCCAATATATTAATATAATTTACAATACATTATTTCCAATAATATTATATTGTCTACCATAACATAACATTTCACAGTGTATTGCAGAAAACTCTCATTACATTTTGGAATGAAATTACCTCTCGTTAGAATAACCCCAAAATCTTATTACACAAAACACTCGATAAGACTTCAATTATAATAATTTTTATTCTGGTTCGATATAGTATGCAAAGTCTTGTGTTTGTTCAGGTATACAGTGTGTTTAGCTAGGATTGGTGCTTTTCGAGTGTGTTAGTGTGTTCTGTATATTATCAAAATAATCTTAGGCTTTTACCTTTATTAGTAGTTGATGTACTAAATAAATTCCTGTGTTTATTTTGGTGTGGTGTATGTTAAGGAAATACCTGTGCTTCCCTGGGTGTGTCGGTGTTGTTTTAAGTTATACAAATATTATATGCTTTATAGTTTACTTTGCAGTTGAATATGTTACGTAACGTTCGGTGTGTCTTCAGGTGTGCCATATGTCGGGAAAGGTTCAGTGCATCCCTGTTTGTGTTAGGGTGGCTTGTAGTGTGTATCATTGTGGATTATAGGGTGTGACAGTGTGGTTTGTAGGGTGTGTTAGAATGGCTTGACGAGTGCTGAAATATTTTTTGATTTACCTCTTTATTCGCAGTTGGATATGTAATATAAAAGTCACGTGTCTCCTCCGATGTATGGTGTGTCGAGAAAAATTAAGTTCTATTTTTGGTGTGTCAGTGTGTAGCGTAAAGTGTGTCGTTTCTCTGAGATAATAAACACACTTAATTGATAATTGCTTCTGCCTTTAATATATCGCCAAATTTTTCAAAAAAAGATTTCCCCGATCTCGCTTTTCAATTCAAATTGGAAATCGGAGAAAAAGAGAGTAACCACTTTTGAAATTAGCAACCTTGCCTCTCCAAAAGAAAAAAAAAGTAGCCAAATTTCTCGTTAGAAAATCCCAAATAAATTGCAATAGTAATTGTATTGGTTGGAAAGTAATTGTAAAAATTTCTTTGGCGATTGTAAAGAGAGTTGTAAAATATTACAAATGAAGGAATTTAATTATAAACGTTTGCATTTTGAATTGCGAATAAAATAGCGTTTTTTTTTGTTTTTTTTTTGCTGTTTCTTCTTTGATATCTTTTATTGTGTACAAAAAAAAAAAAAAATAAAATTAAAAAATAAAAATTAAAAAAAAAAAAAAAAAATTTTATTATTATTATTATTATTATTATTATTATTATTATTATTATTATTATTATTATTATTATTATTATTCGCGCAGCGAGAGTCTCGGGTTCGATCCCAGCTATTTCCAACAAAGTTCCCCTGTTCGAAAAGTTTTAGCTTTTTATTACATACATTATATAAAAAGGTATCCTCAGACAATATAAAATACAAAAATTCAAATGAGCGTTATGGTGAGTTACACGCATACCAGCTTCGAAGGTGTTTTAAAGCGTGTTACACTCATACCACCTTCAAAAGAGTGTTATGGTGTGTTACCGGCATACCAAATTCAAAGGAGTGTTATGGCGTGTTACACGCATTCCAACTTCGGATTAATGTTATGGCTTGTTACACGCATAACACCTTCAAAGGAGTCCTGGTTTGTTACCTGGATATCACTTTTAAAGGAGTCTCAATAGCGTGTTATACGCATACCAACTTTGAAGGAGTGTTATGGCATGTTACACATACAACCTTTAAAGGAGTTTTATGGCGTTTACGCATACCACCTTCAAAGCAGTGTTAATGGTGTGTTACACGCATAGAACTTTCAAAAAAGTGCTGGCGTTACACGCATGCCACCTTCAAATAAGTTTTATAGTGTGTTACCTGCATACCAACTCCAAAGAAATGTTATAGCGTGTTTTACACATACCACTCTCAAAGGAATATCATGGTGTGTTATCTGCATACTACCTACAAAGGAGTGTTATGGTGTGTTACCTGCATATAACCTTCAAAGGAGTGTTATAACGTGTTACACGCATAATTTTAATTGAGTGTTACAAGTATCCAGTGCAATAAATAAAAGACAATTTTGTTTCCCATTCTTTATACTCATAACTCCTCCAATGAGGAAGGAGGTTTTGTGGCTCTCTAGTCTTTCTTTCTTTCCTCTATTTCAAGCCCAGCCTTGTTTTCTGTTAATTTTTGATCAGTAATTAAAAATCTCTGCTTTGGTG
>SEYY01017738.1:12500-20478 GCA_009176605.1 Armadillidium nasatum
ATTATGAAATAAAATCATAAATTATAGAAATCTGTTTTAATAAAATCATAAATTATAGAAATCTGTTTTAACTTTTTCGGTAATTTCAATTATTGAAGAACGAAATTTCATCCATTGAAGAAAATTGTTTGTCACGTGACAATTTTCTGAAGAAATAAAATTTCTTCAAAAGTCATTTTTCTTCTCTGTGTAGTAGGAGTGTAACACACTATAACACTCCTTTGAAATTTCATATTACATGTCATCTGAATAATATGTATAATAAAGTTGAAATTTTTAAGGTTATTTATAAGAACAAGGGCAACAGGACTAGCAATCTGGCCCTATTATAACTATTACTTACTGCTTGGAACAACTCCAGGACCAGCATGGGAAACCATAGCACCGAGAATTATGACTTTCTGAAGAGCTCTTTGAGAAAATGTTTAGAGGATTATATGGAGAAGGTGCTAGTCCCACTGAAGGGGTGAAAACCCTCCCTGGGAGTTTAAATAAAACTCAAGGACTGGCACTGAAACCAACGAGCCGAAAAACATTTCCTTTTAGAGCCCTCTGTAAGTGAGACTTTTAAATGCAGATGGAGAAAGATGATGCTTCCACTGACAGGGTGAAACTCCTTCTAGGAAGAAGATGAAGATGAAGAAGATGCTCTATTCCTGGAGGGGAACTTTGTGGGAAGAGCCTCCTAGGATCAGTAGGAGGAATCAAACCTTAAATATCATTGGAAACGTTGCTCTACTGCTTCACCTATAGTATTAATGATACCACTACTACTACTACTACTACTACTACTAATAATAATAATAATAATAATCATAATAAAGATTTTAAACATTATCTAATTTTTCTCACAAAAAAGATATCAACGAAGGAATCGCAAAAGCGCAAGATAAAAACGCAAATTTATTCGCAATTTTAACAGCAATTCAAAATGCAAACTTTTATAATTAAATTCCTTCATTGGTAGTATTTCACAACTTTTTTTACTCTTTACAATCGCCAAAGAAATTTTTACAATTATTTTCAAATCAATACAATTACTATTGCAATTTATTTGGGATTTTCTAACGAGAAATTTGGCTACATTTTTTTCTTTTGGAGAGGCAAGGTTGCTAATTTCAAAAGTGGTTAGTCTCTTTTTCTCCGATTTCCAATTTGGATTGAAAATCGAGATCGGGGAAATTCTTTTTTTGAAAAATTTGGCGATATTTTAAAGGCAGAAGCAATTATCAATTAAGTGTGTTTATTATCTCAGAGAAACGACACACTTTACGCTACACACTGACACACCAGGAAATAGAATTAATTTTTCTCGACACACCATACATCGGAGGAGACACGTGACTTTATATTACATATCCAACTGCGAATAAAGATGTAAATCAAAAAATATTTCAGCACTCTGCAAGCCATACTAACACACCCTACAAACCACACTGTCACACCCTACAATCCACAATGATACACACTACAAGCCACCCTAACACAAACAGGGATGCACTGAACCTTTCCCGACATATGGCACACCTGAAGACACACCGAACGTTACGTAACATATTCAAGTGCAAATTAAACTATAAAGCATATAATATTTGTATAACTTAAAACAACACCGATACACCCAGGGAACCGCAGGTCTTTCCTTAACATACACCACACCAAAATAAACACAGGAATTTATTTAGTATATCAACTCCAAATAAAAGTAAAAGCCAAAGAATTATTGTGACGCTATACAGAACACATTAACACACCCGAAAAGCACCAATCCTCGCTAAACACGCTGTATACCCAAACAAACACAAGACTTTGCATACTATATCGAACCAGAATAAAAATTATTATAATTGAAGTCTTACCGAGTGTTTTGAGTAATAAGATTTTGGGGTTATTCTAACGAGAGGTAATTTCATTCCAAAATGTAATGAGAGTTTTCTGCAATACACTGTGAAATGTTATGTTATGGTAGACAATATAATATTATTGGAAATAATGTATTGTAAATTATATTAATATATTGGAAATAAGAGAATAATATAATGCATTGCAATGTAATATTTCGTGAAATAATATAATGTAAAGGAAAGTAGCTCCATTATTATTAAATTCTAGAAAAAACTTTATCAATAATGTTTTGTTTTTTTTAATTCTCAGTATCAGGCTATTTTGACAGAAAATAGATGGAGTAAATGATTATATATTAACTAAATACTTTGACTATACAGACGCCATATTGAAAAAGAATCTGATTACTAGGAAATATCTGAAACTTCAGAAAATTTTTGAAAACCAATTCTGTTGAACAAATATGTAAGATACTCTATAAAAAGATCTTAAAAAAGCCATTACGAAAATGGGGCTCACCTAAATTCTAAGAAAGATTTTGACCGAATAGAAAATGTCTAAGATATTAAACTTAAAGTCATATTACCCAACGAACACGTCTTAAGTATATTACCTCCATGTTTCTCTCCCCCTCCCCCTCCCCCACCCCACAAGAAAAATACTTTAAGACTGTAAGATCCTACCTGTCTTGAATATATTTTTGAATACATATGAATATATTCTTTACTTTGCTCTTGAAAATGACTTTGAATTTAATATTTGAAAAGCGAATTGACTTGGAGATGGAAAATAATTTTGGATCTGAGTTTGGAACTTGAAACCAAACTGAGAATTGGGACGATCTAAACCAAATTAGAATGAATGAAATTCTAAATATAAAGTCTGAATAAGAATAGAAATTTGATGCTAAATTTATTTAGAATAGAAATGGCTAACTGTAAATTTTTTCGAGTTTTATTTTTTTTTCATATTCAGTTACTGTCTTCTTTATTACATCAATAAAAGCGCACGCTAGCTCTCACACACATACACACGCGCTCACACACATACATACTCTCTCTCTCTCACACACACACACACATATTTTAATGAAAAGACAAAAGAAAAATATTTGATTGCGATAGTGTTTGAATTGGTCTGATTGTGATGGATGGCGTTTGAATTGGTTTGATTGTAATGGTGTTTGAATTGGTTTGATTGTGATGGTGTTTGAATTGGTTTGTTTATGATAAAGTGTTTGAATTGGTTTGATTGTGCTGGTGTTTGAATTTGTTTGATTGTGATAGTGTTTGAATTGGTTTGATTGTTATAAAATATTTGAATTGGTTTGATTATGAAGGTGTTTGAATTGGTTTGATTGTGATAGTGTTTGAATTTGTTTGATTTTGATGGTGTTTGAATTGGTTTGATTGTGATGGTGTTTGAATTGGTTTGATTGTGATAGTGTTTGAATTGGTTTGATTGTTATAAAATGTTTGAATTGGTTTGATTGTGATGGTGTTTGAATTGGTTTGATTGTGATAGTGTTTGAATTTGTTTGATTTTGATGGTGTTTGAATTGGTTTGATTGCTATAAAATGTTTGAATTGGTTTGATTGTGATTATGTTCGAATTGGTTTGATTGAGATGGTGCTTGAATTGATTTGATTGTGGTGGTGTTTGGATTTGTTTGATTGTGATAGTGTTTGAATTAGTGTGATTGTTATGGTGTTTGAACTGGTTTGATTGTGATGGTGTTTGAATCGGTTTGATTATAATAAAATGTTTGAATTGGTTTGTTTGTGATAAAGTGTTTGAATTGGGTTGATTTTGAAAAGTGTTTGAACTATTTCTGTGATAGAAAAAAAATTTTTACAAATAAATCTTCAAAATCTATAATTTAATTCGGCTTTTGTGACATCATGTCATTTTAAGTTTATAAATATAATAGCTCTAATACAGTATATATATATATATATATATATATATATATATATATATATATATATATATATATATATATATATATATATATATATATATATATATATATATATATATATTGGAATCTTGGGAGTGGGAAGCAGAGTATACATCAGAGACTCTTCAAAAATTTACAATATATATATATTTTGAAAATGGTAAAAAGTTTTTTAAAATTTAAGCTATGTACATCTTGATGTTAACAAGCCCGAGAATATTGTTAAGGTCACCACTAATTTCTGCAGTGTTTATAATACTTGAGGTTCTAAGTCACCACTATTTTCTCCAGTGTTTATATCACTTGAGGTTTAAAGTCATCACTATTTTCTGCAGTGTTTATAATACTTGAGGTTCAAAGTCACCACATTTTCTCCAGTTTTATATCCATTGTTTATAATACTTGAGGTTCAAAGTCACCACTATTTTCTCCAGTTTTTTCCATTGTTTATAATACTTGAGGTTGAAAGTCACCACTATTTTTTCCATTGTTTATAATACTTGAAGTTCAAGGTCACCACTATTTTTTCCATTGTTTATAATACTTGAGGTTTAAGGTCACCACTAATTTCTGCAGTGTTTATAATACTTGAGGTTCAAAGTCACCACTATTTTCTCCATTGTTTAAAATACTTGAGGTTCAAGGTCACCTCTATTTTCTTCAGTGTTTATAATACTTGAGGTCCAAGGGGAATTGTTTCTTGGATGACGACACATAAGATCCTCTCTATTAGTATTCAAGCTTACTACTTGACCCTTAATTATTACTACAACTGAAGCTAATGAGGAAATGTTCCTTAGAATAAAGACACCAAGTTTCGATAGATGTACTCCAGTGTCACCTCACACAGTATTCAAACAAAACTTTGACCCCTTTTAATAAGGGACACACACACACACACACACACACACACACACACACACAGGGACGTTGATTAGGATACTCCAGGGTTGCCTTTAATGCTCTCAAATTTTATTCCCTATTTATAACTCGTGAAGCAAGAGGAAATTCTCTTAGGATAAAGACACTAATCTACTACTACTACTACTGGTAATAATAATAATAATAAATAATAATAATAATAATAATAATAATAATATAATAATAATAATAATAATTAATAATAATAATAATATGTAATAGTAACAGCATCTGAGAGTGCAGAGTTTCATAGTAGAAATGTTATTTATATTGTACTAAGACCACAGTAAAATATTGAGTAAGATGTGTGTGTGTGTGTGTGTGTGTGTGTGTGTGTGTGTGTGTGAAGTGTGAATGGGTGGTGACAGGTGAAAGGGGGGAATGTCAGGAGTCAGATACTTCCTTCTTCCCCTACCCCCTTCCTAAAATTATTTTGATTCTATTTATAAGAGCAAATTATTCTATATATATATATATATATATATATATATATATATATATATATATATATATATATATATATATATATATATATATATATATATATATATATATATATATATATATATATATATATATATAGTTGCCTTAGAAGTCTAAGCATGAAGAGAGAATCAAACATCCCTTTAAATAAAGGCTTATTATGACGAGGCCTCATTAGCGATGCGAGGAAATCTTCCCACCATTTTCAAGATCTTCAAAAGCGTTGATAGTAGCAATATTATTTCTTAAGAAAGGATTACACACAAAAGAGAAGGTGGGGGTGGGAGTATGGGGTTGCGTACGTGGGAGGGAGGTATAAGGGTTATAATGTAGGGGAGAGTATAAATGCTAAATAGGAGAGGGAGAGGTTAATACGTTTTTTTAGGTTATTAATTAAAAATGATGGCGATAGTTAAAGATAGTTGAGATTTTAAATAGTTTCGTGCCGAAAAAGAAGAAAAAGTTCAAGAAAACTTCAAGAAAACTTCAAAAAACTTCAAGAAAACTTCAAGCAAAGTTAAAGGAAACTTCAAGAAAACTTTGAGAAAAGTATTAAAGTTATTTCATGTTTAATTCATTCTAAAGATGAACCAACAAGCAAGCAGCTGATAAAGATGAAAATTTAAAACATATATATTTAAAAAGAAGTTAGAATAAAGAAAATAGGATGTAGATGAAGGTCTAATGATAAAGATGAACTGATAAATATAAAGAAACATAAAAGTGTATATTAAATATAAAAAGATGAAAAAAATACTAAAAGGTGAAGTAACAAATAAAGAAGAATAAATGGAAGGAGCAAACTGAAAGATAAAGATGAATAATTAACAAAGGAGAGTAGAAGAAAAATGAACAATAACATTAGAGAGGTAGAGAGGGAGAGAGGAGAGAGGGAAGAGAGGGGAGAGGGGAAGAGAGGGAGGGAGAAGGGAGAAGAGGAGGAGAGATAGGGAGGAGGAGAGGGAGAGGGAGGGGAGAGATGGAAGAGAGGGAGGAAAGATGGGAGGGAGAGAGGGATAGAGGGGGAGAGAGAGGAGGGAGTAAGAGAGGAGGGTGAGAGAGAGGATGGGAAGGAAAGAGAGAGAGAGTAGGGAGGGGAGGGATGAAGAGTATGGGAGGGAGAAAGAGAGTAGGGAGGGAGGTAGAGAGAGTATGAAAAGAGCAGATAAAACTGTATCAAGTAATAAAGATGAAATAATTATAGTAGAATAATAAAAAAGATAAAGATGAAATAACAACGTAAAAAATTATAAAGATGAACGAATAAAAAAAATAGCTATGAAGTTAAAATGAGGAAAAGCAAAGATGAAAGAAAATGAATATAGAATATAGTGATGAAAGGTGTTAGAAAGATGAAGAAATTAAACTAAATCACGAAAAATCCTATAAAGAGGAAATTAGAAAAAGGAGATGAAACAATAAAGATGACCGAAACATGAGTTATAAAGACGAATACCTGAAAAAGTTATATAGAAAGAAGATGAAAAATAATAAAGATGAATGGATGAAACATTGAGATAAAGACGACGCGTTGAAATATAGTAATACAGAAAGAAAAATAAACATATAAAACATAAAAATAAAGATGAAATTGAAAAGATGACGAAAAGAAAGAAGAAAAATATAGGAGAAATGGTAAAGATGAAAAGAGAAAATATGATGTACAATAAAGAAATAATAAAGAAGAGTTTAAATATAAAGATGAAATGACAAAGACGATGAGATAAACATGAAGAATAAAGAAGAAATGAAAAAGATGAGATAGAATGTTAAAGTCAAAGAAATGAAACATACAAGATTAGGAAAAAAGAGATGAAACATTCATATAAAGGTGAAATGACAAAGATGAAGAGATGAAATAAAAAAATGAACAAAATGTTTAAAAAGTTAAATAAAATGTTTCACAAAATAAAACACTGAAATAAAGATGAAATGACATAGATGAAGAAATAAAAAGAAATGATAAAAACGAAAAAGTAATATGTTAAAAACGAAGAAGTGAAACATGAAAAGTTAAAAAACAAAACAAAGAGAAAAAGGTGAAATGGTAAAGAGGAATATATAAGAGGAATAAAGTAGAAATGATAAAGATGATAAAGGTGAAGAAATAAAATACTAAAGGGAAAATTTGGAACGTAAGAAATGAAAAAGAAATGAAGCGTGGAAATAAAAGCGAGATGACAAAGATGAAGATATAAAATATGAGGAATAAAGAAACTATAAAATGATTAAATGTTAAAGGTGAAGAGATGAAACAAGAGAAATAAAAAAAGAAAAAATAAAGATGAAGAGGAATGAAGATATGATAAAGATGAAGAGATAAAAGGTTGAAAGGTGAATAAATGAAACAAATACAGAAACAATTTTGAATAAAAATTAAAGTGTTAAAGGAGAAGAGATAAAAGAAGAGAATTAAAAAGGAAAATATAAAGATGAAAAGATAAAATGTTAAAGACGAGGAAATGAATAAAGATAACAATAAAACGTTAAAAGAGATGAAATAAAACAAGAAACAAATAAAAAATGACAAAGATGGATAAAAGAAGAACGAAGGTGACAAAGGAAAAGAGATAAAAAACAAAGAAGGATAAAAATGAAATAAGAATAAAGTGTTAAAGAAAAGATAAAACAAACAAAGAAGAAATGAAAAAGATGGAAAAAAGAAAAAGAACAAAAGAAGAAATAAAAAAGATGGAGATAAAAAAAGGTGATAAAAGAGAAGAAGATAAAGCAAAAAAAATGAAACTAAATATTAAAGATAAATAAAAG
>SEYY01017740.1:0-22500 GCA_009176605.1 Armadillidium nasatum
ATATATATATATATATATATATATATATATATAAGACAAAATGAAATAAAAGAACCACTGAACGTTTATGCATAGCAAATGAAAAATAGAGAAAATTAGTGATGCAAAATATATATATAAAGAAAAATTATTTGCAAACAAAGTCAAGTTCCTTGCAATTCAAAGGAAATTTTATCTCCTTTCTTTCATGTTGATTTTATTTTTATTTTGAATCTCTTTTTAAACCCAAGCAGTAATCAGCCATCGAATTTACTTTCCAATGCCCTTGATGTCTTTTTTCTATACATTTTATATCTTGGTGAAATCATTCACCTTGTTTTTAGCTTACCGTACCAAAATTTTCGGGAAAATATTTTAAGTGATAGTGGAGGAAGTGAATTTTCAAGCTTATGCTTCAACCCCGGTTTTAAAACTTTTCTATTATAATTCCTACAATGGATCTGTAATTAAGATCCTTGAATTATCTAAAAACCTTTTATTGATATTTCTGAAACTGATCCATGCATCTCTCTCTCTCCTCTTTTTTTTTTTTTTTTTTTTTTTTTTTTTTACTATTCATTTTCCTCAAAAAAATGTTTACCTTTCCTCAAACGCCTCCTATCTGGTGACCCATCAAATATTCTTTTTTTGATTTTCGCATCAGATAAATTTAGAAAAAGTTTTCAAATATTATAGTACATTCAAAAGATATATCCAAGTATTACAAAATGTTTCATCAACCCTGGATCATGAGCAATGGAAAGTAACTGGAATATCTTTGTAAAATGCGAAAGATTCTTCTTCTGAAAAGAAGGGAGTAAATTCTTTTTCTCGGTTTCTTATTATGAAAAAGTTATTTCTGGAGCAAGGGGATTCTTTTTTTTCAATCTTTAATCTAAAAGTTGTTCACTCTCCTTTAGAAGATTTAGATCGCTTTCCAAGTCACTTAATACACTTTGTGTAAACTTTGTTGTTCACTATTTATTTCTGGTTTGGTGAACAAGCTCTCATTTCACTATTATTTAAATCAATATCTGAATTTGATCAAACATTTAATGATGTTTTATACCAAGATAAACCTGATACATAGTTTTTACAAAGTTTTTTTTATATAGCCTTGTCTTTTTTTCAGAAGGAGCGTACCGCATATAACAGAATGAAACTGGCTCCACCAAACTCTTGACACCATACCACTGTAATAAATAACGACACAAGCGTTAAAATGAGCACAATACATTGCGTTTTATCCATTTAAATGGAGTTTAAAACGTTGATTTTTCTTCCTGAAATATTCGTTGAGAGAGCAGGGTCATATGTTAGACATTTTTCTTGCTGAAAGTGGAATATTTTGATTAGTGAGATCTGCTTTAAGTAGTAAATTTAAGCATCTATATAAAATAGAACTTTTATCATATTATATAATGTCAAATTGTGCAAATTTTTGCTTTTATAAAAGCTCGTAAACATAAACATCGAAAACAAGAAACCTGGTATTATTTTGTAAACGGCATGGCATTTTTGTAATTAGAAAAGAGCTGGGAAAAATAAGCCAACAAATTTAAGGGTATCACATTCTACGGCTGATTTCGCATTTCTCAGATATAACTCTTGATAAACATCGAAATTAAACATGCTTACTTTTAAGCAATGACAATATAAAATTTATCGAAACGTTGAAATCGGTAAAGAGGAATTATCCCCAGAAATTGGGTTCTCTTATTCTGTACGTGAGTTATATTATCCCAACGATGAAAAATGCTTTAATGAGCAAGTGTACTAACATAACCATATAAAATTTGTATCAAACCGTATAGGAATGTCATACGGTGAGAGAATATTATGTAAGAAAACTTATCACAGAAATTCTCAAATAGTCATGCCATTGACTGACGAACACTCTCTCAAGGTATGAGTGTGTTCGGCATAACTCGGAAGCTTTGGTTTATACTTTTGCAGAGAACATCTATTGTTGGAAATGGTTTAGTATTGTAGTGCGCATGCTTCTTTGGGTTGCAATCGGAAAAGTGTTCAAGACACAATAGCTGTCCACTTTTATCAATCCATAGGTTCGAATACTTATTGTTAAATACTTTATCACAAGCAAACTAAAGTGCGGTCGAAGACCGTCTTGCATAAAACAAAGGCCACGGCGAATTTCAAATGGAATGTCGGACATTACCTCATGATCCAAAAAACTGTCCGTTAAATTGTCCGGTCCATGTATCTGACAAATATTTTAGTCCTATTTAATTGCCATCATTACAGGCCCACACATTACATGCAAATGTTGCTAATGTCGACATTTTTTGTTGGCATGCATGAGAGTTTCTGTCTGTCCATAAATGCTCCTTATCGTTATTTAGAATTCCTAAGAAGCTGACGATCCCAAATCTAATTACCTTTCCCTCATCTATGAATAAAATTCGTATCAACCATTTTTTTCCTTTGAGTATTCAAAAATATGGGATATTATTTGTGAGAATGGCAACCATAGAGGTACGAACGACGACAAATGTTAACAGTTACTAGTTACGTATAACACATGACAGTGATTTTACATTGCTGTTTTTTTGTGTCAAATAATCAAATAATCTTTGATGTAACTCATACATAAAATAATACTTAAAGAGACCTTCGACAAAGGTACCTTGTCAAGCGTCGCATCCTTATGAAAATATATCATTAGCATAAAATTCCCTTCATGGCTACCTGCTATAGGTCTATTTACATAGTGTACTCGCATCATATAACATTTTTATTTTCGATTTGGTGCGAATTTTTGACGGGTTCATGATAGTACACTTGTACATTGATATTGTTTCCTTTGTTGAGATAAGTATAACCGTGATTCCAAGTTTGACCAAACCAAACAATTTAAGTATATATATATATATATATATATATATATATATATATATATATATATATATATATATATATATATATATATATATATATATATATATATATATATATGTGTGTGTGTGGTGTGTGTGTGTGTGTGTGTGTGTGTGCGCGTTCTAAGGCTCCTTCAGAACTTCTTTACACCACCCCAGTTGCTTGCTCTTTATAGGGGTGTTGTTCGATCCCGAAATGGGGTACGCCTCACACATCTGGGGTGGTTCCACTCATACAACTCTCCTTCAAAAGGTGGAGTTTAGTGCTTTTCGTCTTATCAACTCTCCTACTCTCACTAATTCTCTCCAGTCTCTTTCTGCCCATCGAACTGTTGCGTCACTTTCTCAATACTATCGCTATTACAACGGACACAGCTCTTCCGAACTCTCTCGTCGCATACCTCCTCCTTTGAGAAGAGCTCGTGAAACATGTCTTTCTACACAGTCTCATCCTTTCTCTGTCCAACTCTCTGACCCCAGACTTAACCACTATTGCTCAGTCTTACATGTATTCTACTGGTAAAGTCTAGAACACACTCCCTTCATGTATTTTCCCAATTTCCTATGACTTATCCACCATCAAAAGCCGTGTTTCGGGGTATGTCTGCCTTTAATCTGACGAGGATCCCGATTTGCTCCTTTTTCTGATGGAAATTTGGTAAGGTACTGGCCTTTCCCCACCAGAAGCAAAATTAAAAAAAATATATATGTGTGTTTGTTGTATGAGTGGGTGGGTGTGTGTGTCTGTATATGGGTGCCTGTGTAATTTAATGCCTTTCATGGGTTTGGAGTATAACTGATCATCAGTTAAATTAATTACTTTAAATTAATATATAAAAATGTAATTATGTAATTATTTTACAAATCATTTATTTTGTATTCTTTCAGTATAAAACGATGAGTTTTATTTCAAAAACTTAAATAAATAAATAAAAATTTAAATAATTAGATGAATAAATAAATAAATAAAATTTTACTCACTGGTCTGGTGTGTTTACATTATTTCTTTTTTATTAACAACGTTCTTCTACTCGACACATTATTTTTAATTGCCCTACATCATATCTGAGAAGTGTGTGTGTGTGTGTGTGTATGTTTTTGTGTGTGTCTGTGTGTGTGTGAATCAGAGAAATCATTGTACTCGTTCCGTGGCTACTCTAAAGTTAGGTAGATCGGAATATTTATTTGGTTGCTTCCTAATAGCACTAACCATATACCCAATAACACTGCAAAAAGCGCTCGTAAATGTGATACGTGAGAGAGCGCTTCTATTATTATATTCTCTTTATTAAGCATTTAGCAACGAGTTTTAAAGCTTAAAATTGAATTGTAAATTTGCAAAGTATCGCTTTGGGGATTAAAGATAAGAGCATTAAAAGCTCCATTGGTGGTAAATGATGTCCAATGAAAGACACGGACGTGATCCGACTTTTTATTAACAACTTTTAGCTTTGATTACCAAACTAAAATATATGTAATAAGCTGATTTACAATGGAATATGGTCTCATTCTCTCATATGTAAATGTTTATTTTTAGGATAATCCAATGTGATTACACTGTAGTCGATATATATATATATAATATATATATATATATATATATATATATATATATATATATATATATATATATATATATATATATATATATATATAATATATATATATATATATATATATATATATATATATATATATCGGATAATGAACGAACATGAGCGACAATGAATAATAAGAAATTATGTACAACAAAGTTACCAAAAATGGTGGGGAAAGTGATAGGTTTAAACCTACGTCAAAAATATCTCTACAACATTTTATAAATTTTACAAAAGGTTGAAATGACAGACTGTACATACTCTATCACTAGTACAACGAACGCTGCTCTTCTAGACACTCCATTGCATACTTCCTTCATTAAGGTGAACTTGCGCTATTTTACATTCTTGAATGTAATCTAATAATATAGCCTGAAAGTTTCTTCCTCTCCTACTTTTCACATCTCATTTGACATGCATATATTAAAAAACACAGTGAGTCGTGTCATGTAGGCCATTATGTACGTGAGCTCGGATCTTTTTAGACATTTTTTATTTTGGAAAAATATTTTTAATTTTAAAGGTTCCAGCATCAAGCTTGGGAATATTTCATATTTGGGCGATAAGCGCATTTTGTAATCTTGTAAATATTTTTCTAGTATCCGTAGTTTCTGAGATCTTCATACCCTTCCTTTTTTATGCCAGAAGCTTCTCACTTGACCGATTTAGCCAAAACTTTCAGGAACACTACAGTAAGACCATATCTAAAAATAATTTAGTGAGGATTTTTTTATAGTCCTAGCCAAAATAGTTTCGATAAAATTTAAAAACATATATAAAAAATAATAATTTTTTAAATTATTGACCAGAATATTTTGTGATCCAAAATATAATTGTAGCCATAATGCTCACAACTTTTTCTATCTATACATATCAAAAAAACTATTAATAAAATTGTAAAACAAAGTCTTCTTTCAATCTTCCTGGAAGCTTAAGTCAGTTGGTCAAGCAACAAAAAAGTAAAAACAAAAAAGAAGTGGTTGTAAATGAATTTGGAGTAATCACACTTCCATTTTCCTACACGAGGATTTTGTCATTTGACCGATCTAGCCCAAACTTTCAAAACATTGTTGAAAGACATTATCTAAAAAAATATTGAGTTTTTTTTTATATGAATCCCGAAGGAAATCGTTACATCTAAAATATTTTGGAGAAAAGCAATATATATATATATATATATATATATATATATATATATATATATATATATATATATATATATATATATATATATATATATATATATATATATATATATATATATATATATATATATATATATGTATATGTATATAGGGATACATATGAAAAGCATAGTCTTTCTGCAACGTTCCTGATGTGTGAACTAGACTGGTCAAGTGACAAGACTATGGCATAAATAAAGAAGGGTCTTTGGATCTCCGAAACGACAGAAATATTACGCGAATGTGAAAATTGGATTTCGAACAGTTAGAAAGAGTTTCAAAGTTGTATGGTTGCACCTTTAAGATTAAAAAAAAATAAAAATTATCCCAAAAAAGTCTGTAAAGGGTAAAAAATAAAATGTTCAACCCTTTTTCTGTAGTAAAACTGTAGTAAAAGTTTTAATGTTGAAAACACCAGAATACAATTTTGGAACTATTCATAATTGGACGAGATAGCCCATTTTTGCATACTTGTAAAATTTCTATACTATCAGTAGTTTCGGAGATCCAGAGATCCTCCTTTCTTTATTTAATTTTTTTGCTGTTTGACTGATCAAGCTTAAAATTTCAGGAACACTGTAGGAAATTCATATCTAAAAAAATATTTTGAGGATTCATAAAGCGGAACTTGAAGATACTGTTGACTATTAAAGCTTCACCGAAAGTATAGAGAAGGAAGGAACAACGAAGCTCACTAAGATATATTAGCCCCCCACGCTATTGCGAAGCATATAAAAGTATTTAATAAAAGGATTTGATGCAAAAGATACCTTTTTAAACGTGGACTCCTTCTTTTCTGAACTACAAGCTCGCCCAAAGGAGAAGGAGCTAACGGAGGAGGAGGAGAATGGAGATAACACAGGTGCTAATTCAGAATCCACAGAAAGGGCGTCATGATCAGAGTGTACAGATTCTGAGGATGAAGATGCGGATGCGGAAGATGCAGAGCTTGCGGATGCAGATGCGGAAGGGTCAGACTCTGCAGATCAAGGAGCTGATGCGGATCTTGCAGATTGAAGATCGGATGCAGAGGTAGAAGCGGAAGGAGCAGACGATGCGGATGAAGTGGGTACAGATGCAAAAGCTGGTTCCAAACGTTCAATAGACACCATGTCCGACCTGCCATTAAGAAGCTGAAGTTTAAAGCACCTTTCGAAACGCTCGATAGATAAGTAGGGACCTGTACAAGGTGCCTTTAAAGCTTTTCGAATACGATCGACCTGGCCATACACACTGGTACATGATTTTAAGGCTTGAGGTATATACGAAGTGTCTCTGGACTGATGCAAAGACGGAAGCACCCAAAACTCGAGTCCCTTCATGTGAGATATAAATCTCTTCATGAAGGTGTCGAAATCATGTTTGTTCTGAGGAGTGGAAACAAAGAGGTTAGCAGGACACAAAGGAGTTTTGCCAGTAACAGCCTGAAACGGAGAATACCCAGAGTCATTATGGATACAACGCAGGCTTAGAAGAATCATTGGCAGTGAAATCAACCAATCATTCTTTCTGATGGTCAAGGCGGATTTTAAGGTCCTATGGAAAAGATCCACATGGCCATTATACTTAAGCTAATTGGCAGATGTTTAAAGGCGGTGAAAATTGATCAGATGAGAATGTTCTGAGAAGAACTCACTTAAGAACTGTGTACCTCTGTCTGTAATAATGTAAAGTGGCACCTCAAATCTGGAGATTCGCTGTAGGAAGGCATACGAAACAGACTTTGCAGAAATGCCGAATATGGGAAAAGCTTCATCCATTTCGTATTACCGTCAAGGCATGTTAGGAGGTAGAGTGATTAACAGGAGGAGATACAGCAGAAAAAAAGGGCCGACAGTCTCAAAACTCTGTGATGGGATTTCTAATGGTTCTACAGAAGACTTTGTATGTCATTGCACCTTTGAAGTGTAGCATTAGTGGCACTTCCTAACTCATAGGAGGATGTCTTTATCCAAGTTGGGCCAAAAATAGCCTGCCTTAATGAGTCTAAGGGACGCTTTGACCTCAGGATGAGACATACTATGAAGGTCGTCAAAGAGCTGCCTCCTAATGGAAGCAAGAACAAAAGAACGTGGATGAGGTGTCGAAACGTCACACCACACTGAGAGATTGCCAGACAAAGAGAAGGACTTAGGTCTGTCTCTTAGAGGAGGGAGTTCTGGATCTGTGTCATGAAGGTGAGCAATAGAGGGGAGGTCCACAGGATCCAAAGACAGAGAGGAGACGGAACGAGAGAGAAAGCGTCAGCGTCAGCGACAACGTTGTCGGAGCCTTTTATACAAATTACCAAGGAAATATATTCGGTCAGGAAGGACAAATGACGTTGCTGACGATCACTATTAGCTGAAGTCCAGCTTTAAAAAGCGGAAATTTAAAGGTTTAAAATGTAGCATGGATAAATAAGCAGCAATAAGCTCGCAATCAAAAGCCAGATATCTGCTCTGAGGCTCAGTAAGTTTTTTTTACTGAAGAAATAAATGGGTACCGGAGTACCGTCCACCATCTGATGCAGGGCAGCTCCTATAAAAACTGAAGATGCGTCAGTGACCAACTTGAGGTGTATTACATCAGGATGGGCAAAATGAAGGGCAGAAGAGGACGATATAACTCCCTTAATATCCTCAAAAGAACGAAGATCTTTGTCAATCCAAGGAGCAGAAGAAGATTTGGTAGGACAAGCCTTAATAAAGTTTATAAGAGGACATACTATGTGAGAAAAGTTGGAATAAGCCTGCAATAAAATCCGACCATAACCAAAACCAAGGGGTGGGGAGGGATACGAAGAGATTTCAGTTTGCTTAGTTGCAAGGGTAGAAGGATCCGCCGAAGAAAAGTTAAAGCCAAGGAAGTCCAAGGAAGACTGGAAAAAGAGGCACTTGTCAACGGACAAGTGCAATGAATGTTCATGAAGAAGATGGAAGACCTGATAAAGGTGGGAAGCGTGTTACTCTTCTGAAGAAGAGAAAATAAGAAGATCATACATATAAACAAATTCAAAAGGGATACATGAAAGATAGAATTCATTTAATGCTGAAAGATAGCTCCAACGTTCCGAAGACCAAATGGCATAAAATGAAATCCCAAAAGGCCAAACGGAGTGATGACGGCGGTATTCTCAACGTCATCTGAATGTATAGGGATTTGGTGGTATGCCCTCAGAAGATCCACTTTACTAAAAACGGATGAACCATGCATGTGGATCAGGAGTAAAGGATAACGGTCAGGCCTAGTCACTCCATTAAGGGCTCTAAAATCTCCACAGGATCTCCACTGACCTTGTTTTTCCTTGGGAACGAGATGCGAAATGAAAGGAAGAAGCCAAAGGGGATTTAGAGGGACGGATGATATCGGCTTCTAAAAGAGTGGAAAATTTATGTTTTGCAACGGCGAGCTTGTCCTCTGCAAAGCGTCTCATTCTGGCAAAACCAGGGGTAGCATCCCCCGTTTCCAGCCTATGAAACACCATAGAGAAGAGTCGGAACTGCAAAGAGGATTAAGAGGCGAAGTAAAGTTAGGAAACTCACGTAACAGTAGGTCTACCACAGAAGAAGAGGAAACAGAGGTATGAAAAAGAATTGGAGAGGGAGTTTCACAAGAAGCAAAATAGCAATTTAATAGACAGTACTGATGAAAAGTCCATCCCAAGAAAAGGTTTAATAATATCTGAGACCACGAAAGTCCACTGTAAATCATGCCTGAATTTAGGCAGACCAAAAGTAGTGCTAAGCTCGAAGTAACAAGAATAGAAGAGCCATTAGTTGCGGATGCACGAGCAGCGGATGGATTTAAGGGTTATCCGTGGGCTAAGGCAGGGAAAACAGCGCTGACTGAAAAGCCAGTGTCACACAAAAAATATATTTTATTTCCGAAGATTTTGTCCGAAATGTAAATGCATGTATTAAGGTCGATGTTCTCATTATGACCGATATCGTGTTTGCCGGTGGTGGTCGGAAGGTGGTGGTGGAAGCTGGTCTAGAGTACGTGCCACAGACCAGCAACGAGAAACTGGAGCTGGAGCCTGGGAGCGATGCTGCGGAGGCCGGTCGGAAGTGCGAAATAGAGTCGAAGAAGCCGAACGAGATAATGATTTGACAATAAGACCATTTTTATTAGGCCAGGAACACCACTGTGTACAAGAATTTGCATTATTTCCAAAGTACAAATGATAACGGAGAATTTGCTGCCGCTGTGAATCAGAGAAAGGGCGGATCTCTGAGGGAACATGAGTGGCATTGTTATGAGCAAGGGTCTGAGCTAGAGCAGCATGAAAACGTTTATAAAGAAAGAAACCGAATCTTTTGAAAAATAAAGCAATTACGTAAGTCTGCAAACCCACAAATTTAACAGTGTCCCTGTCATCATCAGAAAGGTGCTTCAAAATATGTGAGATGAGCTTTAACAATAGTACATATTTCGCTATCAGAAATAACTTCAACTAAATAAAATTGTGCTTCTAATAAACGAAACCAAGCTTTAGGATAGTTTCTATTAAATTGAGTAATTTTTAACTTAAAGGCATTATATATTGACATCCTAACCCCCAACGGATTCTGTGAATTACTATTAATAGACATTTACCCTGTAATAAATAAATATATTTAAATTTGATAAATATGAAAAGTAAACGCAAAATGCGAGAAAAGAATATGAAAAACAAATGCTTAATCTACAATATATTTATAAGTAAGATATGTCAAACAAGAGAGAATAAAAATAAATATTATTACTTATCAAGAGCAGAAAACAGCTGAGATCGGAAGAAAGTAAAGCAGCTGAGAAAGAACGAAAAGATCTGGAAATTTGAAAAATTATAAATCTTATATAGGGGAAGCGGACATTTTCATTGGGACATTTTGTCGATTATTGTTTTTTGAAATAAATTTTTTTATTTTCACAACAGAAAGATCAATCTTGGTATATAAGTATAATTGGGGACGATACAGATTTTTGCATTCTTGTAAAATTTCTGTAAGGGGTATGGTTTAGGAAATAATCCAACAAAACTTCAAATTTCCCCAACTCAAAATTTGCTCAATAACTTTTTAATTTTTTTTTAGAAAAGGTAGTTGAATGATGAAGAAATATTTTCTTCTAAGGATTGTTTTTGACTCTTTCATTCCTTCATGGTTGTTTCATGTTTTGAAATTATTTGAAATATTTCTCACCCCAACTTCAAATGACAAAAATTCAAAATTTGCTCAACAATTTTTCTTCATTTTTTCAGAAAAGTTAGGAGAATGATAAAGACACATTTTCATCTAAGGGTTGTTTTTGATTGAATCACTCCTTCATGGTGTTTTCATGATTTTTATGGATTTTTTTCTAAGAATTTGGAAAAAATCCATAAAAACCATGAAAATATCATGAAGGATTGCTTGAATCAAAACAATCTTTAAATGAAAATGTATCCATATCATCCTCCTAACTTTTCTGAAAAAAATATTAAAAAAAAGTTGTAAAGCAAATTTTGAACTGGTGTCATTTGAAGTTGGGGTGAGAAATTTTTCTTTAAAAAAAAAAAACTCCCCTTCAAATGACCACAGTTCAAAATTTTTATTTTTTCAGAAACTTAGAAGGATGATATAGACAAATTTTCATCTAAGGGTTGTTTTTTATAAAATCAATCCTTTATGGTATTTTCATGGTTTTTATGGATTTTTTTCCAAATATTCCTGTCTCAAATCTTTTAGTTTTTCAATTTATGAACGGAGTAAAGGGGAAAAATTTTCAACAGTTACATTACGTAAGCAATCTTTCTCACGTAGACTTTGGCATGTTTACTTGAGGATCTCAATTGGGCTATCAAAGTGAACGTAGGAGAGGTTCTCGTACACCTCCGTGTCTCTAACATAAGGTCTTACTCGGTACATCCTTTTTTGACTACTTAAATTTCTGTCTCCAACAGCTTGGACAATTTACCAAATATTTTTTTCCTATTTTTTCCTAATGTTTATACTCAGCTTGCCGGTGTTTCTGTTATATCTTCAACATATCCCTCTTCAGAGTTTGCGACTCCTACCTCTTCTTTATCTTTTGCGATGGGGTTACGCCCTTTTAATTTTAAACAAAAGTCTAACGTTTGTATAGCTCATCTCTAGTACTACGAGAAAACTATACATGTAAGTGAACTGAAAGAATATAATCTACATCTGCTTACTTCATCTACGTCATTTTCTCCGTCTCATTCGCGCACTTTCTCCTCCACCCTCCTTCGGTAAACTAACAACAGATGAGTCCTGTAGAACTTGCAATCTATAACCTATCTCCAAGATGCTAACCTAATGTTTTTCCTTTTCATTATTTTCTTTATAAGATAAGTGGTATTTGTGTTTTTTCGTGAACATCGAATTTCTATGCAGATCAAGCCAAAACATATAATGCATTCATAAAAGTGTTTTAAACAAACCTTAACAAAACATAAAAAGAACTTAAAAGTGTTCAATTTTAATGTTCTCAAATACATCCTGAAATACTTCATTTAAAAGTAAGAAAAAAGTGGTTGTCAGAAGATAGTGGTGTAATAGAGTAACCATCCTGCCACCTAATTCGAAGACTAGTACAACGCCCTTTCCTAAAAAGTTCTTCCCCAAACCTGTACTAAGTAACATGAGAAAATATATATATATATATATATATATATATATATATATATATATATATATATATATATATATATATATATATATATATATATATATATATATATATAATATATATATATATATATATATATATAAAGTTGAGATAGCTTTGTTCCTTGTGAACTTCAATCTAATTAGAAAGGTTAAAGCCAACACCAAGGGTCTCCACATATTATTTATTACAGTGTGAACGTTTCAAACCTTAACTCGGTCCGTCCTCAGCACAATCTAAGTTCTAAAAATTTTCTAATTTAAAATATAAACCAAATAAATTCATTAACTATATATAAAAAAAATACTAAAATAATAATAATAATAATTACAATAAAAAAATAAAAATATAAGAATAATATTGATATTAAAATAACATAAACAAAAAAGTATATATATATATATATATATATATATATATATATATATATATATATATATATATATATATATATATATATATATATATATATATATATATATATATATATATATATATATATATAAATTAGTGATGCATCGGATGTCAAATTTTTAATATCCGCGGATGAGGATGTGAATGCGGAAGTCTTTTATTTTTAATTTTTCCACATCTGCGGATGCGAATGTTTACGTTCCTATAAATAAAGGTTATTGGTTCATATATATATATATATATATATATATATATATATATATATATATATATATATATATATATATATATATATATATATATATATATATATATATATATATATATATATATATATCACTATCTCTAACGAGCAGAACCCTATCTAAGGAGGGGTATTAGATCAATAAGAGAATAACGAAAACCCTACATGTCCCACGTAACGCAAAATCGTAGGCTTTAAGGTAATTGAGATTAAACTCAGCAAGGAACTCAGAAGATGAGAGAAAATTCCACGAAACAGATTTTTTGGCTGGAAAGGAGGCATCACATATGCACACAAAATTTATGTGCAGACAATGCACCCCTTCTGTTACGAGTCCGTCGTAAAGGCGAAGGTATACGAGTGGACAGTTCCCTCGAGCATTTGCCGCTGTAGTACCTTTAGAAAAGAGACAAGGCATCAACGTTACGTCGCAATGACAAAGGGTCAAGTAAACTAGAAAGAGCGCAACAATTTATGTCTTTTAGCCTTTGAACTCAACCCTATCGAAAAGACGGGTGAAACTTGAGCCACCCCAGATGTGAGAACAGTACTCCATAAAAGGGCGGATGAGGCCTTTGTATAATTGGAATAATTGCGAAGAAGTAAAAAATTCTTGCAGCCTAAAGAGAACTCCCAGCTTCTTTGAGGCCACCCTAGCAACCATTGTGACGTGAGGTTTCCAAGACTTTTTTTGTTAATGTGAAGACCAAGGATGTTTATACTGTCAACATTAAAGACGGGAGAACCATCGTAAGAAATAGAAAAGCTTGGAGGTGTCTTTGAGAGGGAGATTTCAAGAAGTTGAGTTTTTAAACAGTTGAATTTCACCAGGTTGGGAAGAACCCACTCGGAAATTCTTTCCAGATCAGCAAGAATGGAATCGGAAAGATGAAGACGAGAGGCAATCCTAGATGCAAAGAAAGGAGCAGATTTGAAATGAGTAGCAGAATGGAGGGTTGAGTCATCGACATATGAATGGATAAGGTTAGATGAGCAGCTGAGAACTTTAATGAAAAGTAGGAATAGTGTAGGAGACAAGACAGAACCCTGAGGAATACCACTATTGTCAGGAAATGAAGTCGCTCAATCAACAACAGTCGAAATGGAACGATTAGAAAAAAATCTAGAAATAAGTAAACAAAGAGAAGGAGGAAACCCAAAGGAGGGGAGCTTGAAAAGCAGTGACGCCTACCATACCCGGTCAAATGCCTAAGATATGTCAAGCGCCACCACACAAGTCTTTCCATGGTCTCTAAGGGCAGAAGAACATTAATATATGAGATAGGTAAGTATATCACCAGTAGACCTCGAACGTCGAAAGTCATACCGATGATCCAGAAAGGGGAATGGAATTCAAAATGATCTAAGAAATGAGAGTTGAGAAGGGTTTCAAAGAACTTTGACAGAATACAAGTGAGAGTTATAGGGCGATAGTTAGAAGGATCAGAGCGGCTCCTTTTCTTCGGAATAGGTTGAACTAATGCGCGCTTCCAACACTGAGGAAAAGTACTAGTCTTGAGGCATAGAGAAAAAAGTTGAACCAGAGATGGAGCCAGTTTTGAAGCATATTTCCTTAAAATTCGGGGAGGAATGCCCTCCAGAACGCTTGTCTTCCCAACGTTCATAGATTTCAGAAGCCCATGAACCTGATCAATTGTAATCACAGGTAAAGGCATGGGACATCTGAGAGGAGAAGTAGGAGGAGGATTGTCTGAGTTGTTCAAGGTTGAATTAGATGAGATTAGTCTTTTCAGTTGGTGTGTTAGCAACAGAATCATCAGAGCGAATAAGGAGAGGAATTAAAGATTATATATATATATATATATATATATATATATATATATATATATATATATATATATATATATATATATATATATATATATATATATATATATATATATATATATATATATATATATATGAAAAATAATTTTCTTATTCGTGCTATTCAAAAAATTAATCAAACATTAGACAACAAATTAATAACTTTCAAAATTTTAAATATCCGCATTTAATAATTGCGGATGAGGATGCAGATATTGTAAAATCATGAACTGGGATGCGGATGTCATTTAATGGATGCGGATTCACATACATCACTATATATATATATATATATATATATATATATATATATATATATATATATATATATATATATATATATATATATATATATATATATATATATATATATATATATATATATATATCTGAAATTGAAATTTCAGCTTCTTTGCTCTATATATATACTCTTATCTATTGAAGGTGAGAACAAAAATGACCAAAATCCTTTAATGACAGTTCTCTCCTTTATTCAATTTGGCGAGCCTCTAAAAACATCGATTCTTCTTCCACTTCAAAAGACGATTAAGTTCTAATTGGTGCTTTCCCTCGCCTTTGTGCTTTTATTACACGAGATTCATAGAAATGTTTGCGTTTTTTTTATTCAAAACTTTGGTGCCTCTCGTTCATGAATAGCGGTCTTCGGAGTCTTTTTCCACCTGCCTCTAAATAGTTGCCAGATGTCTCAATAATTTATTAATTCGAACCTTTTAAAGCCTACTGCACATGCTATTGAATTACCTTTTATGGACGTTTTATTCTATATTATAAAAGAGATCCTATTCAATAGAAGAAGACTTTTAATAAAAATTATCGCGAGAGACAGATTTAATCCATAAATATGTTTAATTTTGCCACTTATTTGTTAAAATACATTATTCACATTTTAATTAGAAGAATATTACGAAAATATTGCCACTTGTGAATTTGTAATTATCATTCCATTTTTTTTTTTTTTTAATTGTATTACTGTCTTCTGAACAAAATTGAACGCAATACAACTTAAAAAATTACAGAATAATATCAATTATCAAAATTTGAAAATACAGCAATATTTCAATTATAAAATAATTTTCAACACGACTCATGGATTTAGGGTACGTGTCCTTCTGTCATGCATGTACTATAGTAATAAAAATTAAAGGAAAAAAATAATAACCAGAAGTCAGTGTTGCCGGATACATCGAATAATCGATAAATTACTATCGACAATCACTGTTTTCGATGCCAGATACTTTCATATTAAATCTAAGAAATATTGCTAATATTTTCATATTTTATTTTTTCTATAACAGGACAATCTTTTTAAAGAATATTTGGAAATTAACGTAAAATATATATATATATATATATATATATATATATATATATATATATATATATATATATATATATATATATATATATATATATATATATATATATATATATATATATATATATATATATATATATATATATATATATATATATATATATATATATATATATATATATATATATATATATATATATATATATATATATAGATAATAATGAAACACAAAAGCTCGAAACATAATGGCGATAAATAAAATTCTTAAATAAAATCAGTTGTTTTATTTAATTCGAAAACGCATATTAATCGACGTTTTGGGGAATCTTCTCTTTCCCATCATCAGGATCTTAAATTATTTAGTTTATATAAATCTTCGGCGGTTAAATTTTTTTGTAAGATATAAATAATAAATTAACAGAGCAATTTTTTTTAACCAGAAACAGGATGAACCAGAAAAAAGATTCCTTACATCTATATTTTACCCTAACGTTCAATCATTAACCGTTCCTAAACTCCCCTTCTTCATTAAACTTCCTTTCTATGATCACTCATACCTTAAACTTAAAAACACTCTTCAAAAAATTCTACATATGCACTACCCTCATATAAAATTTAATTTCATCTTTACACCCAATAGATCTATAGGTTCTTTTCTCAACCATAAAGAACCTTTACCAACACACCTACGCTCTTCTATTGTTTATAAATATATTTGTGGTGTCTGTAACGACTCCTATGTTGGTAGCACCCAGCGCCAACTCGCTCTTAGAACAGAAGAACATAGGGGTCGTTCAGCACGAACGGGTAATCTTTTCACTTCTCCTAACCCTTCCAGCATTAGAAGTCATAGCCATAGTAAAGACCACCCTATAGACCCTAATCATTTCTCCATCATCACATAAACCAACCAACTACTCGACTTAAAAATACTAGAATACATTCATATTTAATAGCAATAGTATAGAGAGAGTGACACAGCATTTCGACTGGCAGAAAGAGACTGGAGAGAATTAGTGAGAGAGAGAGTTGATGAGACGAAAAGCCCTAGACTCTACCTTTTAAAGGAGAGCTGTATGAGTGGAAACACACAAGATGTGCGAGGAGTTCTCCGTATAGGGGTGAACAACGACATAAAGAAATTGCCCCCCAGTATAAAGAAATAGCAACTGGGGGGCGTGAAGAAATTACGAAAGCACCTCAGAATACCCAACCTTTTAGAAGCTAGTTTGAAAAGAGAAGTAATGCAATCTTTCCAAGAAAGATCACGAGAAAAAGAAAAAAAGATGTCATAGTTGTGTGGAAGGTTGTTGTCTAGTAGAGAGATGGAGGAACTGAGATCTTGAGGCATAGAAAACGACCATGTTTTGTGTGGAAGATTTAGTCGAGTATTGAGATGGAGGAATTGAGTTTTTGATGCTTTGAAAACGACCCTGTTTTCTCTACCCCAATTTGAAATACGAGAAAGATCCGAAGTTAGTTGCTAAGGCCACAATTCTAGCGTCTATTAACTGCTGTTGGAAAGGAGTAATGAATGGTGGAGTCATCAGCATTGGGGTGGAAAGATGGTGAAGTAATAGAGGAATGATCATTAATGAAAAGTAGAAAATGTGTTGGGGATAGAACAGAATCCTGAGGAACAGCACTATTAATAGATTTAAAAGATGAACTTTGGTCGTCTACAATAGCTGCTGTAGAACGACCGGAAAGGAAATCAAAGAGAAGATCACAGAGAAGTATAGATTCTGAAAGAGAGCTGTTTAGAAATCAAAGCATTGTGTCAGACTCTATGGAAGGTTTCTATATGTCCAACGCGACATCAAAAGATTCACCGAAATGCCGAAGAGCAGAGGACCAAGAGTCAGAGAGAAACTAAAAGAAGATCACCAGTAGGGCACTTTTTACGAAAGCCATACTGGGGATCAGAAATAAGTTTAAAAGAATTGAGATGTTTCCAAATTTTCATGTTAAGGATATATACGAAAACTTCAGAGAAAACAGAAGTCAAAGAAATAGAACAGTAGTTGGAAGGTTGAGAGTAATCCCCATCTTCGGCATATGCCGAAAGAGAGCATGTTTCCAGTAAGAAAGAAAACTGAATTAGAAAGACAGAGATGAAATAGTTTACCAAGGCAAGGACCAAGCTCGGGAACACAAGTTTTGAGAACCACAAGAGGGATAAGAGGGATACCATCAGTGTCGTACGCCTTCTTAATATTAAACTCAGAGAGAACAGAAATGACGTCTTTAGAAGAAATTATAATTTTAGGTATAAATGAGTTGAAGGTTGTTGAATGAGGAGGAATTGTTTCGGAATCGTCTAATAGTTGAATTAGGTGAAAAAGTTTGAGTGAAGAGTTCAGCTTCGGAAGGAAAAACTGCAGTTGTGCCATTAGAAGTTATTAGAGGAGGGAAAGAGGAAGAAGCAAAGTTACAGTTGAAAATATTTTGCAAAATGGCAGAAAGAGCGTGAGGAAGAGTTGCATTTTTACGTAGAAAAGAGTTTTTGGTATTACGAAGATATATTTTTCATTATTCCGGTATGAAATATAAGTTGCACGAGTTTCTGGAGTTTGAAGATGATAAGCTCTGAAAGTCGCTTTCCTGCGGTTAATAGAACGAGAACAAGTAGAGTTAAAACATGGTTTGTTAGTCTTAGTAGAAGAGAAATAATATGGAATGTACGCCTCCAAGAGTTCAGGAGTTCTTGGAAGTCCATGGAATACCAACGGAATACCAGCTATTATCGAAATCTGTGCTGTGTGTGATGTTGATCCGTGTTGTTGAAACCAGGCATTGTCAATAATTTGTGGAAACGTTTGTAGTTAGTGAGCAGCAAAGGTTACTAGCATGGCGACGTAATCGAATCGACGTAACTGTGGTTGCAAAGTCAATCTCGTCCTGAAAAAAGGTCCTATTGCGCCAAACGATAAAAAAGCACACCACACTGTAAATAACGGTCTCTGGTGTAGCTGAGTAGTATTTTCATCTGCCCAATAACGAAATTTTGTTTAACAAATCCGTTAAACTGGAATTGGGCTTCGTCCAACATCCACAGTTTGTTAACAAAGTCACTGTAATCGTTTATCTTTAAAACCATTCGTTCACAGAATTGCCGTCGCATTAGAAGAAGGTTGGGTTTCTGTTCATGGATAATCTTCAACTTGTACATATGTTAATGTAAGTCTGGTACATGCAACTGTAAAGAACTCTGCATGATGAAAAATTGAACAATGAGGACTTCTTATGACAGCAGCTCGAACAGTCTTGATATTATCTGGTGTAAGAATAGTTCTCACCCCTGCTGGAAGTTTATTCTACATTACAGAACCTGTTCCCTCAAAATTAGGTATTAATTTGTTAAATGCATGTGCTGATGGAACCCGATCCGTGACCTAAATTAACAGGCGAAATTCTCCACTCGCAACCCCTTCACTGTCATTGTTTTAATAAAAAGTTTTGATAGGAAAATCATTTTGCTCACCTTTCCAAGTATATATATATATATATATATATATATATATATATATATATATATATATATATATATATTATAAACCGAGACCTCTAAGATGGTCACATTTCAAGAGTCTTCTCCTTGTGACCTCCTATTGAGCTGTTATGGTTTAGTTGGTAGCGCTTTGACTTACCATCTTAGAGGTCTCGGTTTCGAATCCTTGTTCAGCAGACTTGAATTTTACATAAAATCTATCGCGAATATGCGATATAATATACGTATATAATGTCTGTGTTTAAAAGAGGATTGAAGGTGACCTGTTACCTCTGAGTCCGGGTGCAGTCGGGGAGATACTTTGAGTTGGTCTGCGCGAGTCCTATTTCATGAGCCTTCTCATTGTGATTTCCTTTTGAACTGTCATGGCTCAGTTGGTAGCGCTTTGACTTACCATCTTAAAGGTCTCGGTTTCGAATCCTCGTTCAGTAGACCTGATTATATATATATATATATATATATATATATATATATATATATATATATATATATATATATATATATATATATATATATATATATATATATATATATATATATATATTGACTCACGTGAGTGAGGGCACCAGTTCGATCCCACTTGGGGATCCTAGGTATATATACTACCTAGAAAAGTTCCTCTCCTTCGAACAGGGCAATGTCCGTGAGATGTGAACTTTTTTTTAAAAAAAAAATAAATAAATAAAAATAAATAAAATAAAATATAAAATATATATATATATATATATATATATAATATTATATATATATATATATATATATATATATATATATATATATATATATATATATATATATATATATATATATATATATATATATATATATAATATATATATTTTTTAAAATCTCTTCATAAGAATAGCTGAAGATACAGAGAGAGAGAGAGAGAGAGAGAGAGAGAGAGAGAGAGAGAGAGAGAGAGAGAGAGAGAGAGAGAGAGAGAGAGAGAGAGAGAGAGATTGGAAGTATCATATTAAACCTTTGAGTTAACGAGGAAGAAATTGTTGAACAATTTTCAGAATTGAGAGAAAAATCTAAAAAAATAATAATAATAAAAAAAAATTTTAAAATCTGGAAATTTTCAGCTCAATTTTTTTCCTATTTCTTTTTAAAATACAATATATATATAATATATATAATATATATATATATATATATATATTATATATATATATATATATATATATATATATATATATATATATATATATATATAATATATATATATATATATATATATATATATATATATATATATATATATATATATATATATATATATATATTGCTCTGATTGAGCTGTAGCTACTACTCCCTTTGAAATTCCACCTTGAAATCTATGAACGTCAGGAAAGTTAGTGGCCCGGTTGGCATTCCCCCTCGTGTTCTGAGGGAGTGTACTTCCGAGTTAGCGCCTATTCTCGTCTAGCTCTACTCTCTATGCCTTAATACTAATACTTTTCCACAATGCTGGAAGCGCGCATATGTTCAGCCGATCCCGAAAAAAGGTAGCCGCTCTGACCCTTCCAGTTATCGGCCAATAGCTCTAACTTTCCTTTCTTACTGATCTTACTTGATCTTCTGCCCTTAGGAGCTTCGGGGAGTCTTGTGTGTTGGCGATTGACATATCCAAGACTTTTGACCGGGTATGTCATGAGTCGCTGCTCTCCAAGCTCCCATCCTTTGGGTTTCCTCCATCTCTTTCCTTACTCTTGTCTAGTTCTCTCTCAGATCGCTCCATTTCGACACTTGTAGATGGAAGCGACCTCTTCCTCCTTTTCAGTCAACTGTGGTGTTCCTCAGGTTCTGTTTTATCTCCTACTTTATTATTACTCTTCATTAACGATCTTCTCAACTGCACTTCTAACTCTGTTCTCTCTTATGCTGATGACTCAACTCTACATTCTTTTACTCATGTCAAAACTGCTCTCTTATTTGCTTCTAGAGTTGCTTCTCGTCTTGAACTTTCTGATTCTATTCTTGTCAATCTGGATGGAATTTCCTTGTAAATCTGGATGGAATTTCTGTGGTGTCATAGCAACCTTGCGAAATTCAACTCTTTAAAAACTCAACTTCTTCACATCTCTCTCTCAAAAACACCTCCCAACTTTCCTATCTTCTTTTAATGGCTCTCCCGTCTCACCTATTAAATAACATTAAAATTCTTTGTCTAAATATAAAGAAGTAAATTGTCTTGGAAACCACATATCACAATGGTTGCTAAGGCAGCCTCTAAGAAGTTGAGAATTCTGTTCAGGTTGAGAGAATTTTTTCCTTCTGAGCAGTTACTCCAATTATATAAGGGTCTTATTCGCCCTTGTATGGAGTACTGTTCTCACATTTGGGGAGAGCTCCGGTTCATTCACTCTTCTATATAGGGTTGATTCTAAAGCTAAAAGATTAATAAACTGTCCCCTACTTTCAGATTCAACTCTCTATCTTTGAGACGTGACCTTAGCGCACTCTCTCTTTTCTATAAGTACTACAATTTCAGGTGCTCGTTGCGCAAGAGGTGAACCTGCTTTTGCATGAATTTTGTGTGGATGCTGGAAACCCCAGGCTTGTCCGTTGTGGTGCCTCCTTCTTTCCATCCACCTCTATTCTGTGGAAATCTCTAATATCAACTATTTTTCCTCCTGTATTTAATCTTCCTCTCTTCAAGGCTTCCGTCTGTGTCCACCTGAGGGATGTGCGTTAGGCTCGAGTCTGAGTAGGTTTTCTTCCCTCCTTGAAAATGGCTTTGCCCGTGAGTAGTGGTAAACTATATATATATATATATATATATATATATATATATATATATATATATATATATATATATATATATATATATATATATATATATATATATCAGGAGGCTATAGATTTATGAAT
>SEYY01017740.1:25000-27500 GCA_009176605.1 Armadillidium nasatum
TATATTACGTATATGGTGGGCAAAGGCCAGAGGCCTACATATATATATATATATATATATATATATATATATATATATATATATATATATATATATATATATATATATAATATATATATATATATATATATATATATATATATATATATAAGTGAATTTTAATATGTGAAGAGCAAAGATTTAAATAAATAATTTTGAATTATTAAATATCGAACCACCCTATTCATATTTCACGATTTTTTCCCTATTTTTCTTTTTTTTTAAAATAACTTAACGTTATTCTTTCTGTTTGTAGTTTTGTTTGTGTATAAAACGTATTCCTAATTGGCTTCACAGCGGGTTTAAAAAGAGTCGAAAACGCAATTCTATTATACGAAATTTTTCAGAAGGAACTTCACTACGCTTTTTATAATCGTTTGAGAAATTGTTTACAAATAAAGACACTGATTTTATAATACAGATGAAAAGGTACTGGAGATAAGAGGTCGTTTGTTTGTTTGTTATTGTGTGAATGGTCATCATTAAAAAGCGGAAGGCTGTTTTAAGTGCACTTTTGGCTGAAGGGTGCTTCGTGTCAGCTCTCAGCGGCCTCTTACTCCGGCATGTGTGGAGAGGAAAGCGCGTGTGTGTTATAATGCGATTCCTTCAAGCCCTTCACGTAGAAGAGGAGGATGGATCGGAGCGCTTTAATAAGGGATGCATCCCTGAAAGAATAGAGTTAAAAGCTGGAAAAGAGAATGAATAATCCATCCTTTTTTTTCAGCGAGTATTTCAATAACAATGATAAGATAGAGACAAAAGAATTAAAAAGGATTGAATTCTCTTGTAAAGAAGAGAAAAAGAGAAAGTTTTAATAATATTTTTTAACGTTAATTGAAGATTATCAAAAATCATTTGTTTATTTAATTCAGAAATTTGGAATTTTTGGGAAAGGGAACGAGTTATCATTCTATAATTAAAAGGGAAAAAAATAATAATTAAAAGAATTATTTTTTAAAAATTTTTGATTTTTTTTCAGTTCCATAGAAAAAAATATTTTTTTAATTAATTTAAAAAAAAAAAAAAAAAAAAAAAAAAAAATATAATTTATATATATTATATATATATATATATATATATATATATATATATATATATATATATATATATATATATATATATATATATATATATATATATATATATATATATATATATATATATATATATATATATTATATATATATATATATATATATATATATATATATATATATATATATATATATATATATATATATATATATATATATATATATATATATATATATATATATATATATATATATATATATATATATATATATATATATATATATATATATATATATATATATATATATATATATATATATATATATATATATATATATATATATATATATATATATATATATATATATATATATATATATATATATATATATATATACATAATAATATATAACATTGTATGCATATGGACAATAGTAAACATATTATATATGGGAAAATAATTAACATTTGAACGCGGCACGGCACTAAGTAACAGTCTCGAATGGATTGTGACAGGCCTAGCAAGCCGACAACCATCATTCTTAACCAATATTTCTCCCTTCCTACGTACTGTTTCAGGAATATGAATATTTTCTGCAGCCGACACCAACCACCCTGCATCATGCGGGATATGGTGCTGAGTATATTATATATATATATATATATATATATATATATATATATATATATATATATATATATATATATATATATATATATATATATATATATATATATATATATATATATATATACGTTAAAATCTTCTTCTCCATTCTTAAATTTATGTTAGAAGAAATTTTGTAGAGCGATTTTGAAGGTATTCGATTTCAATGTTTATTTTTTTAATAATTATCTCGTAATTAAATTAATAAGGCTAAAATTTCATCCTAAATTAAATTTTTTTCTAATTTAATATCCGTTATTTAGAGACTTTCCAAAAACTCGAAATCTTTTTTTTTTTTTTTGTAAATTTTAAAATTAATTTATATTTGGAATATTTCGTGTGAGTCATTTTAGTTTTATTAGTTCATAGTTGCGCAGAAAATGACTGCAAATCTACTACTATTACTACTACTACTACTACTACTACTACTACTACTAATAATAATAATAATAATAATAATAATAATAATAATAATAAAAATAATGAAAGATTTTGTCTCTAAAACCCATCGAACTACGTTCTCCTGAAGAAATTCCTAAAAGACTTAACATTTTTATAGTATCTTTTAAAGAGAACAAAATATCTTCGTCATCACCCATTCATAAATCTTAAGAACAAAAAAAGTAAGGCAAAAGATTTTGAAAGAGACGAACAATAACTCGAAAAAAACGAAAGAAATGAAAAAATTTCCCTTTTGCTTTCACTTACAGAAAAAAAGAGTTAAGATGATCCAAAGAAAGTAGTTGAGCATGAAAACTA
>SEYY01017740.1:32500-41721 GCA_009176605.1 Armadillidium nasatum
ATATATATATATATATATATATATATATATATATATATATATATATATATATATATATATATATATATATATATATATATATATATATATATATATGGATGGTAAAGTTCAGAGGCCTAATAATTTCCACAAGAGTCAGGGAAATGTCGGAAATCTGGTCAAATTAAAGAACGATGTGTCCTGTACAAGACGTTTAAAAAGAGTGTAAGTCATAGGAAGTTGGGAAAATAAAAGAATCGAGAGTGTTGGAAACTTTACCAGTAGAGAACATATAAATTTGAGCATAGCAGTTAAGTCGGAGGTCAGAGAGTTAGACAGAGAAAGGCTGAGACTTTATAGAAAGACGTATCGCCCTAACCTTCTCAATGGATAAGGTATGCTATATGAGAGCTCAGAACATCCTTATAATATATATATATATATATATATATATATATATATATATATATATATATATATATATATATATATATATATATATATTATAATATATATATATATATATATATATATTACGAGAAGTATACTAGTAATCAGAAGTAAGAGTAGAAGAATTGAGATGTTTCCAAATCTTCCTGGTAAGGTTAGATTCAAAAACTTTAGAAAGAACGGGGTCAAAGAAATAGGATGATAGTTAAAGAGTTGAAAGGAGACCACATTTTCGGTACAGGCTAAATGAACACATATTTCCTGCATTAAGGAAAGGTTGAAAAAGGAAGACAAAGACGGAATAATTTACCAAGAAATGGGGAAAGCTCTGAAGCACAAGTTTTGAGAAGTGATGGGGGGAAATACCATCAGGATGGTATGCCTACCTCAAGTTAAGCTATGAGGGAACAGAAATGATATCTTTAGAAGAAATTACAATATTAGACGTAAATGAGTTGAAGAAGGAAGAATAGCTCCGCTTTCGTCTAAGGCTGAGTTATAGGTAAAGGTTTGAGCAAAGAGTTCATCTTTAGTTGAAGGTGAAACGACAATTATGTCAACAGAAGGAACTAGAGGTGGGAAAGAGGAAGAAGCAAAGTTAGAGTTGACATTTTCTGCAAATTGCCAGAAAGGTGAGGTGATAAGGAACTAGAAAGTTTATTGCTTTAACGACGGAGAAAAGAGCAGATTTTACATGATTCGGGGCTGAAATATAAGTTGAATGAGTTTTTAGATATTGAAGACATCGGTAGTCCTGAAGACATCACCTCTGAACCAAGGTTTATGTTTAGAATTGAACCAAGGTTTATGTTTATTTGAAGGGAAAGAAAACGGACTGCATGTCTCCATTCCAGAAAGAATCTCATCGGTTATACACTCAGCATATATATATATATATATATATATATATATATATATATATATATATATATATATATATATATATATATATATATATATATATATATATATATATATATATATATACGTAAATTTAGAAAAACCACCATAACTATAATGTTCTCGTGTGTTAAATAGAATTTATTAACTGCATCCTTAACCTCTATAAGGGTAATGACCTGGAATAATAAACATCTGTATATATATATATATATATATATATATATATATATATATATATATATATATATATATATATATATATATATATATATATATATATATATATATATATGTTAGGACTAGTTCGAAAGGGGGCAGAGCTTAGATGAAAAGAGAAGGGGGGGGGGAGGGGATTAGTATCGATAGCTAGCATCTATAAAAGCCAGCTTCACACTACCTATGTATCAGTCTGTATCCTGCCCTCGTGGAGTTCACTTCTCTTCCAGTTCTTCTGACTTTAGTTGCTCGAGTAGTGTTATTTATCTTACAAAGCTTGAATATTATTATATAGGTGTGTAAACAGTTTTTTTTTGTTACTACTACTATTACTACTACTACTATTACTACTACTACTACTACTACTTCACCTACTAATAATATTGATTTCCTCTTTTACAGATTTGTGCTAATATAAATATTCCAAAGATGGTTGCATTCTACCTCAATTTCGATCTCGTAACGTCTCTTATGAAAATGTTTAGGGTAAGTATTTTTATGAATATTTATTTATTTATTTTTATTTTTTTTTTATTTTATATTATTTATTTAATTTTATTTTTAATTTTTTTTTTTATTTTTTTTTTAAAATTTTTATTTATTTTTAATTTTTATTTTATTTTTATTTTTATTTATTTTATATTTTTAATTTTTTATTTTTATATTTTTAAATTTTTAAAAAAAAATTTTTTTTTTAAACTTATTAATTTTGTTTTGTTTTAAAACTTTACATTGTTTTATTTTTTCTAAAAACTTTACATTGTTTAATTTTTTAAAAAATTTTAATTTATTTAAATTTTTATTGTTAAATTATTTTGTATGTTTATATTCATGAATGCTTATTGATATTTTTTATAGATCCAGCCATTCTGTTGTGTTGCTGGTGCTTCAAGAGGCGGAAGTGGTGGCGGTGGTGGTGCTGGAGGTAACCAGGGAGATGAAAGATCCAATGGCCAACGGATGAACTGGGGAAATGATTCTGGTGCTGGTCCTAGCGATGCACCCCGTGCACGACCTGATACTTCTAATCACCATCCTAATGATGATGATGACACCTTAGCCTCTATGAATGATGACGGGGGTGAACCTGGCGGTATCGTCAATCAACAGCGAAGGGACTCCCATCCTTGATAATGATGATGATTCAGGGACATCATCATCCTCTATTACTCCTGAAGGAAATAAACGCGGGGTAAGTGTTTTAAATATAATTCATTTTTTAAATTTTTGGGTATAGATAGGTACTTGAAATTCATTATAAATACTTGAAATTTTTATTCACTTATTTCTGAAAAATTTGTATTCATGTTTCCTTCTTTCTCTTTTTACAGAAAAAACGCCCTTATTATGCTGCTAGCCAAGATGCTGAGGATGATTTTTCTGCTGAGTTTCTGGGTATTAAAAAAGTAGCTAGTACCCGCCGCTCAAATGTTGTGGATGTTCACAAGTACAGGATCAAGGTGGATGAAGATAAAGTCTTTCAATCGAGGCCATGATTTAGAATCGGCATTCAGAGAAGTTATTCGCCGGATCCTAGACCAACTCACTGAAGACATTGATTACCATGAATACGAAGTCAGGATCTGGTTTACGTTTCAATGATGGAGACAGGAACGAGTTCCATGTCAACATACCCTATCAGGAGATAGTGAATAACAATGCCATCGAGTACTTGTGCAGCTCGATTGGAAGCTGCTTTCCAATCAGGAGATATGGCTACATTTAGCGACTTTATTATTGAAGTTCAAGTCGCTCATAATCCATCAGGGAATGGTCCTCTAGTTCCTCGACTAGTCAATTTCATTCATCCATATGTTATCAAAAGCCATCTTCTACTAGACCAAAACAATAGAGTCCCCGATACAGTTGGATGTGGATTTAAAGCGGTTATTACTGCTAAAAGGTTAGTAACCGAGAAACTTGATGTAATATTAAGCCTGAGGATGTTAGAAAACAGGCAAAAGCATTAGCTGAAGAGTTGTAAGTTAAATTATGAAATACCTCTAGGTGCAGACAAATTTCAAATTATTGAGAGGATTTTAAAATGTAGAATTTTTGTATATAGCAGCGACGGGGAGGGAGGGTTGCATGTTGTTTATAGGCCAACGAATCCAAGATAGAGATACCCCATTTATGTATTATAGGATATGATAGGGACACTACTCATTATTACCCTATAACTAATGATACTATTAAATTAACATTCAGGAAATGTAAATGTTAATAATATTAACAGGTCAGATCTTTTGCTTCTAAATGTTACTTCTTTTGTCACCAATATGGTTTATCATCTTGAGAAAGAATGTGATTATTATAAATGTAAGCAGTGTCTCACTTATACATGTTCAGGTACAAAAGATAATGATGCTGATGAGCTTCTTCATTGTCCTTTATGCAATAGGTCCTTTTATAATGCTCAATGTTTGAAAAATCATAAAGATAGTGTATGTAAGAAAATAAGAATATGTAATATGTGTGATGAAAAGATTTTTGCTGATAACCAAGGCAATATCAGGCATGATTGTGTGCATGTAAGATGCTTAAAATGTGATGTTAAGTATAATCCTGATAATGGTGCTCATAAATGTTTTATGAAACCTTAAAAAAAGAAAGATGATGAAAGGAATGGGAAAAAAAGAAAGATGTGTTTACTTTTTATTATGATGTTGAAACGTATAGACATAATGAAATAACGAAAGAGAATGGAAATACGGTCGTTGACATGATTCCTTATTTGCTAGTTAGTCAATTAGTATGTTATAAATGTTCAGATAAAGAATTTACAGAGATGATGATCAGTGTGAAACTTGTGGTACGAAACGTACTGAAGTGTTTTATTTGAATATGGATACTGAAACTGAGTATGAACGTTGTCCAGTAGATAAATTCATTAATTATTTATTACATTTTTCTGAAGCTCATCCTAAAACCCAAATCATTGTAGCAGCACATAACGGAGGTAAAATTTGATTCTCAATTTGTGTACAGTAAATTATTAGCTAGACCAGGTGCAGACGCAATATCTAGTAATCCAGTTAAAAGGGGCACGAAAATAATTACTATGACTACCCAACATAACATTACATTTAAAGATACCCTGTTGTACATGCCCTGTGCCTTAAAGAAGTTGCCCAAATGCATGGGTATTACAGGGGATTTGGCTAAAGGTTTCTTCCCATATAATTTTCTGAAAAAGATACAGCTAATTATGTAGGTCGCATCCCTGCTCGTGAAATGTTTGAAATTGATAGAATGACAGATTCTGAAAAGGTAGAATTTAATGATTTTTATACTTCATTTACTCATAGAGATTATGATATTAAAGCTGAATGTACTAAATACTGTGTGCAAGATGTAGATATTCTACGCAAAAGTTTTGAAAAGTTTAGAAAAATGTTTATGGATATGTTTAGGATTGATTGTCTGACTGAATGCTGTACTATAGCTTCCCTATGTTTTAGAATATTTAAAACCCATTTCATGAAACCCAATACCATAGCTCATATTGGTCGTGAGAGTTCGAAATTTTATTCATATGAAGGTATACGTTGGCTAGTATTCATGGAGAAGTATACTGGTCAATCAATTACTCATGCCCGAAACGGAGGCGAACGCGTGTTCAAACTTACGTAATAAATGTGCTGTTTCCTGACGGGTATGCTGAAGTCCCTGCCGCAGGTTACACTCCAATTAAAGGTGAAGAGTTTGTAAGGCTGAGAAATATAGACATTGACAATGAAAGGAAACAAAGAAATGAACAATTATGGCGTGAAATGGATGCAGCAGCAGCAGGACCTGTACCAAAGAAACGAATCGTCTACTTATACCATGGATGTGTCTGGCACGGTCATCAGGACTGTGAGAAAGGAAAAATTGATCATCGAGGCCTTTCGAGTCTTGACAGGTATCATACAACTAAACAGCAAGAAGCCGCATACAGAGCAGCAGGATTTGAAGTTGTTCGTGTATGGGAATGCGAATGGCTCAAGATGAAGGATGAATGCATGGTGAAAATTCTTCAGACTGGCGAGCAGGAGCTTTTAAGAGTCTATGACAACAGGATCGGGAACGATGTATCCAATCATCGTCTTGTCATTGGTGATGCTCTATATGGTGGACGAACTGAACCTTTCGTCTACTATTACCCACCTACCAATGGCACAGCTAAAATCTATTATTTAGATTTTACATCCTTATACCCTTGGGTGCAGAAAACTCAGAAGTTCCCTACAGGCATTCCAAAGAAACTAGTTGGTGATCAGATCCCTAGCATTGACGAGTACATAAAGGACATGAATACTAAATATTTTGGTGTTTCCTACGTACGTGTCCTTCCTCCTCAAGATTTGTACATTCCTGTTTTACCAGGCAGGTATGACGGCAAGCTCGTGTTCACATTATGTAGAACATGCGCTAAAGAATGTCAGGATGGAGTATGTACTCATACCGAGAGGCAGCGTGAAATTCTCGGTGTCTACACTACCCCAGAATTAGAATTGGCTGTGGAGAAAGGATACAAGATTCTTCAAATCTATGAGGTTTGGGTCTTCACACCTCTGCTCACTCTGTTCATTAAATATGTCCAAACATTCCTGAAATGGAAAACTGAAGCTTCAGGTTTTCCTGCAGGTATTACCGACATTGATGATCCTGAATTTGATACAGGTTCATTGAAGCGTTTTTCGAAAAGGAAGGTGTCAGACTGGATAAAGACCAAATTAAAAACAATCCAGGACTCCGATACATCGCTAAACTCTGTCTCAATTCCCTTTGGGGTAAAATGGCAGAACGATCCCCTAACATAGAAGATATCATCTGCCATACTGATGCTGAAGTTTGGGAGTTATTCAAGCAGGCTGAACTTGAAGTAAGGAATATTGAAGTAGCTGGACAAAACATATTGTCACTGTACGCAACACAGCGTATGCGGATAATTCATCTAAAGCTACAAATCTCGCCGTTGCTTCATTCACTACTGCTCATGCCAGGGTAAAACTTTACAGACTTCTGGAAGCTGTTGGTCATAGAGTTATTCTATTGCGGACAGTGACAATATGTTTCGCTCCAGCTACCTCGATATTCCGTACTTCAAGTTCAGCCTGTTTAAATAACTCCCAAACTTCAGCATCGCTATGGCAGATGATATCTTCTATGTTTGGAGATCGTTCTGCCATTTTGCCCCAAAGGGAATTGAGACAGAGTTTGGCGATGTATCTGAGTCCATGATTGTTTTTAATCTGGTCTTTATCAAGTCTGACCCTTTCCTTTTCGAAAAAAGCCTTAATAAATGTGTCAAATTCTGGATCGTCGATATCGGTAATACCTGCAGGAAAACCTGAAGCTTCAGTTTTCCATTTCAGGAATGTTTGGACATATTTAATGAACAAACTTGCAAGTGGTGTGAAGACCCAAACCTCGTAGATTTGAAGAATCTTATAGCCTTTCTCTACAGCCATTTCTAACTCTGGGGTGGTGTAGACACCGAGAATTTCTCTCTCCCGCTCGGTATGAGTACATACGCCATCCTGTTCTATATAATGTGAACACGAGCTTGTCATCATACCTGCCAGGTAAAACAGGAATGTACAAATCTTGAGGAGGAAGGACACGGACATAGGAAACTCCGAAATATTTAGAGTTCATGTCCTTAATGTACTCGTCAATGCTATGGAGCTGATCGCCAACTAGTTTCTTTGGAATGCCTGTAGGGAACTTCTAAGTTTTCTGAACCAAAGGGTATAAGGAGGTGAAATCTAAATAATAGATTTTAGCTATACCATTGGTGGGAGGGTAATAGTAGACGAAAGGTTCAGTTCGTCCACCATATAGAGCATCGCCAATAACAAGACGATGATTGGATACATCGTTCCCTATACTGTTATCGTAGACCCTTAAAAGTTCCTGTTCACCAGTCTGAAGAATCTTCACCATGCATTCATCTTTCATCTTAAGCCACTCGCATTCCCACACACGAATAACTTCAAATCCTGCTGCTCTGTATGCGGCGGCTTGCTGTTTAGTTGTTTGATACCTGTCAAGACTCGAAAGAAAACGATGATCAATTTTTCCTTTCTCACAGTCCTGATGACCGTGCCAGACACATCCATGGTATAAGTAGACGATTCGTTTCTTTGGTACAGGTCCAGCTGCTGCTGCATCCATTTCACGCCATAATTGTTCATTTCTTTGTTTCCTTTCATTGTCAATTTCTATATTTCTCAATCCTTACAAACTCTTCACCTTTAATTGGAGTGTAACCTGCGGCAGGGACTTCAGCATACCCGTCAGGAAACACACATTTATTACGAAGTTTGAACACGCGTTCGCCACCGTTTCGGGCATGAGTAATTGATTGACCAGTATACTTCTCCATTAATACTAAGCCAACGTATACCTTCATATGAATAAAATTTGGAACTCTCACGACCAATATGAGCTATAGTGTCAGGGGCCATGAAATGGGTTTTAAATATTCTAAAACATAGGGAAGCTATAATGCAACATTCAGTCAGACAATCAATCCTAAACATATCCATAAACATTTTTCTAAACTTTTCAAAACTTTTGCGTAGAATATCTACATCTTGCACACAATATTTAGTACATTCAGCTTTAATATCATAATCTCTATGAGTAAATGAAGTATAAAAATCATTAAATTCTAACTTTTCAGAATCGGTCATTCTATCAATTTCAAACATTTCATGAGCCGGAATGCGACCTACATAATTAACTGTTTCTTTTTCCAGAAAATTATAGGGAAAGAAACCTTTAGCTAAATCCCCTGTGATTCCCATGCATTTGGGTAACTTCTTTAAAGCACAGGGCATGTACAACAATGTATCTTTAAATGTAATATTATGTTGGATAGTCATAGTAATTATTTTCGTGCCCCTTTTAACAGGATTACTAGATATTGCGTCAGCACCTGGTCTAGCTAATATTTACTGTACACAAATTGAGAATCAAATTTACCACCATTATGGGCAGCTACAATGATTTGGGTTTTAGGATGAGCTTCAGAAAAATGTAATAAATAATTAATGAATTTATCTACTGGACAACGTTCATACTCAGTTTCAGTATCCATATTCAAATAAAACACCTCTGTACGTTTCGTACCACAAGTTTCACACTTGATCATCATCATCTGTAAATTCTTTATCTGAACATTTATAACATACTAATTGACTAACTAGCAAATAAGGAATCATGTCAACGAACCGTATTTCCATTCTCTTTCGTTATTTCATTATGTCTATACGTTTCAACATCATAATAAAACGTAAACACATCTTTCTTTTTTTCCCATTCCTTGTCATCTTTCTTTTTTTAAGGTTTCATAAAACATTTATGAGCACCATTATCAGGATTATACTTAACATCACATTTTAAGCATCGTACATGCACACAATCATGCCTGAATTACCTTTATTATCAGCAAAAATCTTTTCATCACACATATTACATATTTTTATTTTCTTACATACACTATCTTTCATGATTTTTCAAACATTGAGCATTATAAAAGGACCTATTGCATAAAGGACAATGAAGAAGCTCATCAGCATCATTATCTTTTATACCTGAACATGTATATGTGAGACACTGCTTACATTTATAAAATCACATTCTTTCTCAAGATGATAAACCATATTGGTGACAAAAGAGTA
>SEYY01017741.1:0-12679 GCA_009176605.1 Armadillidium nasatum
AGAAATGTGTACAGAAAGAAATTAGAAAGAATTCAACAAAACACAATCAGATGTAATGTTTTTGTTAGTTTCAACCCTTAGCCAAAATGTTAGAGCTCAGATAAGAAATCTGATGAAAGCAGATGAAGTATGGAAGGAACTTCATAATCTCTTTGCTGGTGTTGAGGAGAACAAAGTCTATGATATTTGTTCAAATTTCTTTGCACACAAATGGAATGAGAAATTGGATATGGCTGGTAATTTATCTTCAATAAGACAGCTTTGGAGTAGTCTTCAAGAAGAAATTGTGAAACTTCAAGAGAAGAAGGAAAGTGCATTACCACAGATATTTCTTATTTGCAAAATTTTTGAAATTCTACCAAAAGAATATTCAAACTTTCAAACTACTTGGCTTATGGTAAATACTAATAATAAAGAAAGAAACATAGATAATTTGGTAAATTGGCTATGCACAGAAGCAAATAAAATGGCATCAAAGGCTGAATTAGTAAATCATGAAGCTCTTGTGATGATAAAGAAAAATCATAGAGAAAGCAAAACAATGGATAAATGTCAGAAATATCCATGCCATTATTGCCACAAAAAAGGTCACTGGATTCAAGATTGCAGAAAATGGATTGCAGATGGTAAACCAGAAAAGCAAACAAAGTCAGAAAGAAGAGTAAAGCCTGGAAATATGAGTAATCTGAAAAATAATACAGAAAATAATGTTTTTACGCTAGCTGTAGATGATACAGTATTTATTTCTGAAGAAGATGATAAAGAAAATTGGTATTTTGATAATGGAGCTACAAAACATATAACAAATGAGCGAAGTTACTTTAAAACTTATAATGAGTTTAATAATATCGTCAAAGTTAAGTCAGCAAATGGTCAGGAAGCAAATGTGTTAGGACATGGATTAATTGAGGTAAAATCAGTAGTAAATGGAAAAATATCTCAATTATTTTTGAATGATGTTTGGCATGTTCCTGATATTAAGAAAAATTTATTCTTCAGTATTAGCAGCACATGATAAACATCCATGTAGCAAATTTATTTCTGGACCTACCAAATGTAGTTTTATGGTAGATAGAAAAAACTATTTTTGTGGCTATCGTAGACCAAATGAAGGCCTATTCAAAGTTACAATGAAAGCAGAAATTTCACCACCAGAAGTAAATGTCCTAGAAGAAAAGGATAAGCTGCAGCTATATCATGAAAGAATGGGACATCAGGATAAACGACACATAAGAAACTTGATCAAAAGAGAGAGCTAAACATTGAAACTTGCCTTGATGACAAAAATTGTTCAGGATGTATAAATGGAAAAATGCATCGTCAGAAGTTTGGTAAAAGGCCAACAGCTCGAAAAAACAGGAGAATTGTTATATGCAGATGTATGTGGACCATTTCAAGTGACATCTTATTCAGGTTATAGATATTTTGTATGCTTCAAAGATGATTTTTCAAAAATGAGATTTGTATATTTTATTAAAGAAAAATCAGAAGTTATAGAAAAGCTAAAGCAGATACTCACAGAAGCAAGAGTACAGGGGCACCCATTCAAAGAATTCCTGAGTGATAATGCTTTAGAATTTAATAATCAATCTATAAGAAAACTCTTACAGAAATATGGTGTGAGACAAAGACTAACAACTCCCTACACTTCACAACAGAATGGAGGTGCAGAAAAAGAAAATAGAACGTTAGTTGAAGTAGCCAGATCCCTTATGTATTCAAAAGCAAAATTTCCACAAAAGTGTTGGGCAGAATTAATTAACACAGCAGCATATATTCTTAACAGGACTGGAAAATCATCAATTGATGAGAAAACACCTTATGAAATATGGTATGATAGAAAACCAAGAATTAAACATTTACGCATAATTGGAACTCCATGCAGTGGTTGGATTCCAGATCAAAAAAGAAGAAAACTGGACCCAAAGGCCAAGATCAGGTGTGTTAATTGGATATGAAAGTGATGAAAGTTATAGAATTTTTGATCTGAAAAATAACTCAACATTCAGAAGTAGAGATGTAATTTTTGAAAAAGAAGAACTTTCCCCTCCAATATTAAGGTGAAGAAAACACAAAATTGGAAGATAGCAATTATGAAATTAGGTTAAATCCATTTCATACAGAAACAGAATCTGATTCAGAAACAGAATCTGATACAGAAATAGAATCTGATTCAGAAACAGAATCTGATACAGAAATAGTATCTGATTCAGAAACAGAAGAAATTATAGAACAGGATAGCACTATAAATACAAGAATATTAAGAAATAGATCAACAATTACAAAACCATCAAGATTTGATGATTACAGTATGTATTTATCAGAAGATATGAAAGAACCAGAAAATTATAGTGAAGCTATGGAAAGTAAACAAAAGAAAAATTGGATTAATTCAATGAAAAATGAATTGCAATCATTGAAAGAAAACCAAACATGGGAACTAGTTGAACTGCCACCAGGAAGAAAAGCAATTGCAAGTAAATGGGTTTACAAAATAAAAGAAAACTCAGATGGAACAATTGACAAATTTAAAGCAAGATTAGTTGCAAAAGGTTATAGTCAAAGCAAAGGTATTGATTATGAACAAACATTTAGTCCAGTAGCAAATAAGAGTACTGTGAGAACATTAATAAGTGTAGCAGCTAAAGAAAATATGTTCTTGATGCAGTTTGATGTATCAACAGCATTTCTTTATGGAAACTTATTAGAAGAAATATATATGAAACAACCTGAAGGTTTTGAAGATGGGACAACCAAAGTATGCAAATTGAAACGCAGTTTGTATGGTCTTAAGCAAGCACCCAGATGTTGGAATGAAAGATTTGGAAAATTCCTTTCAAAACTGAATTTTTGTAAGAAGTACAGCTGACCCATGTCTATATATAAGAGACCAGAATGGACATAAAATATTACTTGCATTGTATGTTGATGATGGACTAGTAGCATCAACAAGTCATGAAGAATCACAAAACTTTTTAGAAGAATTAAAGAAAGAATTTAAAATTACATATAAACCTGCAACTTATTTTTTAGGAATTGAAATTGAATCAAGAAGTGATGGTACAAAGAAAATCAGTCAATCATATTACACAAAGAAAATAGTAAAAGAATTTGGTATGGAAAATTGCAATGCTGTGTCAACTCCAATTATAAAAGATAAAGTTACACATGACATTGAAACCAGGGAGAGTTTTCCTTACAGATCAGCTATAGGAGCTCTTCTATATCTAGCAACAGGAACAAGACCAGATATTGCTTTTACTGTCAGTTATCTTGCCAGAAGTGTAGATAATCCATCAAAAGAAGATATTACAAAAGTTAAAAGAGTATTTAGATACTTGAAAGGTACTCTGGAAAAAGGTATCATATATAGAAGTAATAGTGAACAGAATCATCTAGAAGGATACAGTGATGCAGATCATGCTGGAGACCAGAAAACAGGACATTCAACAACTGGAATTGTATGTCTATATGCTGGAGGTGCAATTTCATGGACTAGTCAGAAACAAAGCTCAGTTGCAATTTCAACAACATAAGCTGAAATTATGGCAGCTAGTGGAGCAACAAAGGAAATTGTTTGGTTTCATCGACTTCTAGGAGAGATCACAAAAGTTTACAAGAAGCCAACTCTTTGGATTGACAATGAAGCAGCAATCAAACTCAGCAAGAATCCAGAATTTCACAAAAGAACTAAACATATAAAGGTACGCCATTTCTTTGTCAGAGAAAAAGTTCAGAATGATGAAATTGAGGTACTCAAGGTTAGCAGTGAAAATCAACTTGCAGATGGACTCACAAAGCCACTACACAAGCCAAGACTCATGATCCTGAATGAAAAATTAGGAATGGACTAGCCTTTATAGAATAAACAATAAGGGAGAGTGTTGAAGAAAATATTGTTTATTCATTATTTTTTATAGAGCATTTTTTTTTTTTATTTAGCTACTATGTATCATGTAAAGAATAATCTGGCAACTTGGCCATCCTCTTTTTGTAGTTACTAAAACAATAGTATGTAACATATAGCCTGTGATATTTTTCCTTTTCTCTAAGTAAACATGTTATATTACAAAGTGTTTTATTTACTTCAAATGGGTTGTTAATTAAACTACACTAAAAAGATTTACTTTAACAATAATATATAATATATATATATATATATATATATATATATATATATATATATATATATATATATATATATATATATATATATATATATATTTATATATATATATATATATATATATATATATATATATATATATATATATATATATATATATATATATATATATATATATATATATATATATATATATATATATATATATATATATATATATATATATATATATATATATACATATATATATATATATATATATCATATACTTGAGGAAAATAGAAAATATACACCAGATCATATAATTATATATATATTATATATATAATATATATATATATATATATATATATATATATATATATATATATATATATATATATATATATATATATATATATATATATATATATATATATATATATTCTCACCCTTGACCGCCTCTAAGGAGGCGGCCACCCCGTCCGGCCTCCTCCACAGGTCTTCTAGTGTTGAAACATTCCAGGCTATCCTGGAACGTTGAGTTGTTATGCAAGTTAAAAGAAAATGAGACAGTCTCCGGTGCTGTCCCGCATCTGGTGCAGACGGGGGTATCGGTTTGGTTTATTTGGAATTTGTATTTGTAGTGTTGGAGGTTTGGGTGATGGCAGCATCTCAACTTGGCCAATGTTGGTTGTGTAGGGATGGGGAGAGAGTCGATTATTTTAGAGATGTTATGGGTGTGTGTTGAGAATGTTGTTGGGTTTGCGCTGCCTTAGATAGGTGTCTGTAAATGTGGTGTGGATATGTTTGATGTGGGAGACATTGTTAGGGGGGGGGAGGGAGATTGTTGAGGATAAGTTTGTAGAAATGTGCGGGAGATGATGGAGGTTGTTTTAGTCTGTGTCTGTTTGGGTTTGAGAGAATGGTATGGCAAGGATGATCGGGCAATAGTGTTTTAGAGTAGAATTGTGTCCCTATCATTTCTAAGTGTGAAGTTATGGGAAGGATTTTGGTTTCATCGTGTAGGTGTTGTTGTGGGATAGTTGACGTGCATCTAGTTATTATTCTGAGGGCTTTGTTCTGTGTGATTTGTAGTTTGTTTATGTTTTGTTTGGAAAGTAATGATATTCTTTGTGATAGGTACTATTCTCTAATGGCAGATGAATCCACAAACATTAATAATAAGAGTGAATTGTCGCTATTTGTACGGTATGTTTCTCCAGCGCTATCTTATAAAGTAAAGGAAAGATTTTTGTTCATGATTGAAGGGGAGAGTCCAATTTCAAAAAATATTTTGTTATCATCAAACTTGCAAGGTGTATGCATTTCAACGAGCCGAAAAACTCGATTTCTGACGTTTTTCTGTATCTAACGGTTTGAAAGTTTTGTTTAAAATTTACCCTTCAAAAAAGTGAATATCGGGGTCAAACCACAGCTCAAAATAACCTGAAAATTAAACTGTACATTCACAAATCTACTGGCTACATTTGGTAGGATATGATTTTTTATAACTGTTTTAGAAAAAAAGTTATGTGCCCTTGAATGTCCAACTGTCGATTTTTTTTTAATTTTGAAAAATTTTCCCCTGCCCCCGTACAAAGGCGAAAACTTTCTTACGAGAAATTAGCATCATGTTCTTTTGAGGGTTCTGAAAATTTTAGCGGTAGTATAACCGGGTTTCGGGAACGAATTTCGGGAAAAATATGCGCTGTCATCAATTCCAGAAACAAATTCACAATGATTAAGTGAGCTTTACATATTGTTAAAGATATTTTACATGAAATTCAAAAAGCTCTAGAAAAGCCTGTTTTGAAGATACTGGCTATTAGAGTTTTACCACTATGCTACTGGCGGTTCAAAAGAGAAATCCAAAGAGGAGGCTTATGAATTCACAAGAGCAACCTCCAAGGACTTCTCCCGACCGCGCTTGAGCTTGAGGCAAATGACCCGGGCTCGGCCCCCCCTTTCCTCTCGTAAACTAAACAGATAGGTAAATATAGTAGTGTGCTCAAGCGCGGTCGGGAGAAGTCCTTGGAGGTTGCTCTTGTGAATTCATTAACTTCCTCTTTGGATTTTTCTTTTGAACCGCCAGTAGCGTGTAGTGGTAAAACTCTATGCTTTGTGCTATAGGGCCCGGGTTCGATTCCCCTATAGTAAACTTTAAACTCTGATGTTTAATGTATCTGATCTGTGAGAGAGTTAGCAGACCTTAATTATTTACCTATCTGTTTAGTTTGCGAGAGGAAAAGGGAGGCCGAGCCCGGGTCATTTGCCTCATGCTCAAGCGCGGTAGGGAGAAGTCCTCGAAGGTTGCTCTTGTGAATTCATAATCCCTTATCCTTGGATTTCTCTTTTGAACCGCCAGTAGCGTAGTGGTAAAACTCTATGCTTTTGTGAGCTATATATAGGGCCTGGGTTCGATTCCCCTATAGCAAACTTTAAACTCTGATGTTCAATATATATATATATATATATATATATATATATATATATATATATATATATATATATATATATATATATATATATATATATATATATATATATATATATATATATATATATATATATATATAAAAGCCTCTACTTTTCGTGCATGATCTAACCTCCCGTCCCCTCCTGAGTCAAACAAAATGTCACCATCATAAAGCATGAAAGCACATGTAAAATATACAAATTTTTATTAAGTTTTGTTTTATAAAGGAGCAGAAAAATGCTTCAAATTTCTTGAAGTAAAAAAAAAAAATAATAATAATAATAATGAAAAAATATCGATGATTCGAAATTGAGATTAAAATATCGATATATCGGCGTTAAAAATATCATCGATATATTTTCGATTTTATTGTAAAAATATCAATATCGATATATATTGGTACTTTTTCGACATCCCTACCGTGGACCTTACATTAAGGCGTATTCGGAAATGACGGCTGCACATGTATACAGTACCTGTCAATGAATGTCTGTGACAATATTTACCATCTCTTAAATATGTCCCAAATTCATTGACTATATACAGGGTAACTTTTATGCGTCTTGGTACAGTTACTACTGCTACTACTACTACTACTACTACTACTACTACTACTACTACTACTACTATAATAATAATAATAATAATAATAATAATAATAATAATAATAATAATAATAATAATAATAATAAATAATAATGGTTTTAAATGGTGGACTATATTTTAGGGTTCAGGAAAGTGGTATTCAACAATTACATGGAAAATATGTAGTGAGGACTTAGAGCACAGCTATTGCTGGTAACTACTCTTGCAGTAAGACATCTGTTGCAAGAAACTGCAATTGGTGTGATGCCTGACATAGAAAATAGAAATAATTGGTAGGAAAAGGAATAAGAACATTGGCATAAGAATTAAAATAGTATTTACAATGTAAGAATGCTGGTACTAGGTTTGCCACTATTGGTATGTACTTAAGATGTGTTCTGATCTGAACTTATGTGAGGGCTGGGATTTACACAAACCAAACAATTGAGCATTCATTGATAAAGGAAGGATGGCAAGAAGGAAATATATATATATATATATATATATATATATATATATATATATATATATATATATATATATATATATATATATATATATATATATATATATATATATATATATATATATATATATATATATATAAATATAACAAGGACCCAGCTGTAAAATAACATAAAACAATTAAAAAAATATATGCTACCTGCCTGCCAATGCATGACTGAGATCATATTTATCATTTCTTAAATATGTCAAAGCATACATTGGCAATAGATAGGGTAAATTCATGAATGTTAAAACGTTAAGAAATAATAATAATAATAATAATAATAATAATAATAATAATAATAATAATAATAATAATAATAATAATAATAATAATAATAATAATAATAATAATAATATTTCTTTTTTTTTCTCACCTTACCCCAGCTAGGACTTTCGTCCTGTCAGTAGGATCTTTCGAGGAAGATCCTTGGGTTTCTAGGGCCCACGGCGGATACCGCTGGCCGGGCCAGGCCTATCGCGGATGCCGGAGATTATTCCCATCAGTTATAACAACTGGCTTTCTTTCACCTTACCACTGAACCACTTTTTTAATATAGGTTACCACCTTACCACTGTACCACTTCATATAATAATAATAATAATAATAATAATAATAATAATAATAATTTTTGAGTTTCCACCTTACACATGTAATAAAATATATAAGATAATTTTCTTATGAAATGGTATATTTATATAGGTAGAGAAACAGTGGAACTAAAATATAACAGCTATTACCTGGAAAATGTGTGCTGAATAGACAGGTGGATTTAGCTTACTGGAAACCACTGGAGAAGGTAGATGTAGACAGCAACAGTTGGTGGATCAGGAAGACAGCTATGGCTGGTGGACTGTTTGTCAAAGTGGCAAGTACCTACTCATGAGAAAAGAGAAAATATATATAGGAAAAGAAATTGGTAACACTGCTAAGGAATAAAAGGTATATACAAATATAAGACTGGTACTAGGTTAGGATTGTCACATAGGCTAAAAGTATATACACTCACCAAGATGAAATAAATAAAACAGCTGGATATTTATAAGAATTAATGCAAGCCTTATCAAATCTAAAAAGGTGAATTTGAGGCAAGATTACAAAAACAAAAGAGGATACGGTTTTGTACACTAGAATACCGTATTCAAGAAGAAAATAAACAAAATAAATGATATGGTGAAGCGTCTTTCATCTACCACCAAATCGACCGACACTGGATTAGCGATCGGCTACACCACCTATGCTAAAAATATCGAACACTCACCACGTGGAACAAATAAATCAGCTTGATATTAAGTATAATAGTTGATGAGGACTATAGCATGCAAAGCGAAGCTAGTGGTTGAGAAATTCACTTTAATAATAGGTTAAATAGTAAATAATTATCACTGCAGTCACATCTAGTTCAGGCACTGGCTATATGCTCGTTGTTTAGAAAAATGGTTTTTAGTCAAGTTTACTCCTCCGAAACCACTGTGTAATTATAATAATAATAATAAGTATTTGGGTGGGACGGCCACAGGATTCCCCTCCGAGATCTTGCAGAACAGCTTGTCACTGGAATCGAACAGGGTGTCCTGCCAGATAGTGTCCGTCCGACAATGGAAGGACGTTGGAGAATATCGCCAGAAGAAGGAGCCTGGAGTTGAAGTCGGAGAAAGCGGTTGTTGTAGAATCTGCGATTGAGAAGGTGGCAGAGGAGGTGAAGTAGAAGGAGAAGAAGTAGGAGGAGATGGAGGAATATGAAAATCTGACATATGTTGTGTAGCAGGAATGGAAAAGATTCAATGTTGTAGAGTTTGTAAAGTCAACAGAAGGGTCCAGATGGGACTAAAAAATGCAGGTTTCAGGCCATCGACAGAAACCACTTCTCTCCACCAATGGAATTGTATGACAAACGTCTTCTCACGAAGGCTTAAAACCTTGAAAGGTCCCTTGTATCGAGCTTGCAAAGGTGTTCGATGTGAGTCGGAGGTGAACGAAAAGAAGAGTGCAAGTAGCAAGCTCTTTTGAAATAAAAGAGTGTGTTTTGTGTTCGTGTTGGAGATGGTTTCCAGGAGGTAGAACACTGGCGAAGTCGAAGAAAGATATGCTAAGGAATCAGCAGGAGAAACTCGAGAAGAAACGAAAAATTCAGCTGGAACACGAATAGGGGAACTATGGACTAATTCATCAGCTTTGCATTGTAAGTCTTCATTCAAAGCAGAGTGAATGCCTATTGACCCTCACTAATTGTCAGTACGGAGTGCAGCAAGAGAAGCTTTCATCTAACGATGAAAGCACTCCACCATGCCGTTAGTGAAGGATGGTAAGCATTGGTTCAAATTAGGGTTGGCCGAGCTCCGGAATTTTCCGCACCGCCCCTCACCACACAGCACCAGGTCGTCGTTCACCGCACCGCACCAGTTGTCATTCATTGCGCACCACACGGCACCGCACCGCACCTCACCGCACCAAAAGCTAAAATGCTAGTGCACCGCACCGCACCGAAATCAGCGCACCACACACACCGCACCGCACCGCACCGACATTTACAATTGAAGTATATATATATATATATATATATTATATATATATATATATATATATATATATATATATATATATATATATATATATATATATATATATATATATATATATATATATATATATATATATATATATATATATATATATATATTATATATATATATATATATATATATATATATATATATATATATATATATCGGTGATGGGCTAATCCGGCAATTTTGCATCAGAATCCGAATCGAATCGAATCCAAATCCAGAACCTTAGAATCCGAATCTAACTGATTTTGGAATTTCTCGAATTTGAATCCGAAACCAGAACCTCCGAATCATAATCCAAATTCATTAATTTCACCGAATCTGAATCACCGAATTGGGTTTGCCTATCACTGATATATATATATATATATATATATATATATATATATATATATATATATATATATATATATATATATATATATATATATATATATATATATATATATATATATATATATATATATATATATATATATATATATAGAGGGGGAGGACGTAGCTTCGTCCGAAGCGATGAAAGTATCGCCACTGGGCTTAACCGAAGGACGATAGGGTGGGCTAGACAGGTTCCGTTTCACTCCGTTGCCCGTTGGTTCGTTCCTTTTCGCGTTTCACCTTCTCAGAGGGTTTCTAGTGTACCCTCGTTTCACATTGGAGTGTCTATGCTCATACTTCTCCTTCCCGCGACTCCCTTCTTACATTCCCACAAATTTACAAGCGCTCACCCGTACATTACCTTAAAATAACTGCAAAATGGCGAAAAAAACTGCCTCGGAGATGCTTCTAGAGGCGGAATCCAAAAAATGCCCCTCATAAATTCCTTCCCCATCACCACTTGAGCGTTGGGGGCCTCCGGTGATGGGGTTGGTGACACCAAGGTCTTGTTGCCAACTTGCCTTGGTGCACGGTCTTCTTTTTTCGTTAATTTCTGCAACATTCGCGGTCTTTTTTCTCATTTCCACTTTGTCGAACACCACCTCTCTTCTAGACCTCATCTCTTATTCGTAATCGAAACTCAGGTGTTTGAGGGCTCTAACAGCAAACCCTATTCTCTTTCCTCCTACAGTCTTTATCCTCAATTTTCAGCCAAAGGCGGATGTTGCGCATATGTGCGCAACGATGTTGTCTGTTCCTGTGTCTCTAATTTGGAGTCTTCTAAATTCTGTACTTTATGGCATAAACTTTCCTGCAACTCTACAATAAATTTATCTGTTCTGTCTACTTATCTCCAAACTCTACTGACTATCCAAAATTCTTCGACTATCTTAACTCCAAAATAGAACACATTCTTTCTTCTTCTCCTTTCTCCGAAATCATCATATTAGGTTATTTCAATGTTCACCACAGCTAATGGCTTTCATCTAGCACTCATGATCCAGCTGGTAAACTCGCCTACCAATTTTCTATCCAGAATAACCTTGAGCAGTTGGTGCATCTTCCTACACGTATCCCTGACCGTCTTGGTGATGAACCCAACATACTAGATCTTTTCCTAACTTCTTATCCTTCTCCTTACACTATTAAACTCTTTCCTCCTCTGGCATTTTGCAAAAAATATTAACTAACTTTGCTTTTTCCCCTTTACCTCCTTTAGTATCTTCTGACGGTTCAACTGCCGTTTTCCCTTAGTCTAAAGCTGAACTCTTCGCTCAAACTTTTGCTTCTAATTCAACCTTAGACGATTCTGGAGCTATTCCTACTCCTTGAACCCCTTCCAACTCTATATGCCTACAATTGTAATTTCTTCTAAAGACGTCATTTCTGCTCTCACTGAGCTTAACACTAAGAAGGCGTACGGTCCTGATGGTATTCCTCCTGTGATTTTCAACATTTGTGCTTTCGAGCTTGCACCCTGCCTCGGTAAACTATTTCGATATGTCTTTCTACTTCAACTTTCCCTTCTTGCTGGAAACGTGCGCTCATTCAGCCTGTGCCGAAGAAGGGGGACCCCTCTCAACCCTCTAACTAGGGTCCCATTTCTTTAACCTCCGTTCTTTCTAAAGTTTTCGAATCTATCCTTAACAGAAAGATTTGGAAACATCTCAATTCTTCAAATCTTATCTCTGATCGCCAGAATGGCTTTTGTGAGAAACGCTCTACTGGTGATCTTTTTTCCCTTCTCTCTGACTCTTGGTCCTCCGCTCTTCGGCATTTCGGTGAATCTTTTGCTCCACCCTTCATTACTCCTTTCAGTTTGAAAGGTGCCCCTCCCAGCAACAGTTAATTGACGCTAGAATGGTGGCCTTGGATTAACTGACCCTTAATCTTTCTCGTATTTCAAATAGGGATGCACTGCAAAAACAAACCTTTCTAATTCCTTTCAAATATTGCTTGCAACATTGCAATGTTGCAAAAAAAATAAATAAAAAAAATAAAAATAAAAAATAAAAAAATTAAAAATTTTTTTTATTTAATTAAAAATAAATAAA
>SEYY01017742.1:0-11183 GCA_009176605.1 Armadillidium nasatum
AACAATTGTAGATGTTGAGATAGATTCAGATGAACCTAATGAGAAAATAATAATCTAAGTTAATTTTGTTAAAGAGAGAAAATTTGATCAGAATTATTTTAATTATAATAGTTGAAAAATAAATAAAGGAATTGTTGAAAGAAAGCACGTTTTACACAGTGCTTTAAAAGTAAAAAATAAAAAGTTGAAAATAAAAATTTAATAAGGTAAATTTGGATTCAAAAGTTCATGGTGCAGGACAATTTTTTAATTAAAATCTTTTGAGTTAAAGAATATTGCAATAATAGAAAATTTATGATCTTACTTGATTCAGGACCATAAGTAGATGAGGAGACAGATTCAGATGAACCTAATGAGAAAATAATACTCAAAATTATTTTTGTTAAAAAGAGACTTAGAAAACTATAAATAAATAAGAAAAATAGTTAAGAGATAAGATAAGAGAATTATAAAAAGAATATTTAATTTACTTTTGTTATTTTGAAATATATTACTGTATATTAAAGGAAAAAGGTAAGTCATAAACGTAAGAATAACTTTTACATGTTCATGAAATGGGAAAACTTAACATTGGAAATATTTTAATCTGATTTACTCAATACCCTAATTTAAAATAACATATTAAATAGCTAAAAATTAAAAATTTAAAAAAATTAAGTGGGCTTTAAAAATTATTGGGGCAGGAAAATTATTTTATTTACTAGTTTTAGATATGAAAAATTTTGAAATAATATAAAATTTAATATCTTACTTGACTCAGGAACATTAGTAGATGATGACACAGATTCAGATGAACCTAATCAGAAACAATACTCAAAGTTAATTTTGTTGAAAAGAGAAAAGAAATTTAATTTTAGAAAACTATAAATGAATATGGATATAATAGCTAAGACATAAGATAATTAAAGAAAGAAAGTATAATTTAACTCTGTTGTTTCGAAGAATACTACTGTTTTTTAAGGGAAAAAGGTCAATTTTATATTTAAGAGTATTTTTTACATGATCACTAAATGGAAGATTCTGATCATATTAATCTTTTGGAGTACGTTTTGCACAATACCTTAACTTAAAATTATATATTACATTAAAAATAAATATTTTAAACAGTTAACCAGGCTTAAAATTTACTGGAGTAGGGAAATTAATTTAATTAAAAGCTATTAAGTTAAAAGATATTGAAATAATATAAAATTTAAAATATTACTTGACTCGGGAACAATAGTAGATGTCGAGATAGATTCAGATGAACCTAATGAGAAAATAATAATCTAAGTTAATTTTATTAAAAATAGAAAATTTGATAATAATTATTTTAATTATAAAAGATGAAAGATGAATAAAGGAATTGTAGTTTAGTTAAATTTTGTTATTTGAAATATGCTACTGTACATTAAAGAATAAAGGTAAAACATATATTTAAGAATATTTTTTACTTGATTATGAAATGAAAATCAGATCATAGGATACTTTTGGAGCAAGTTTTACACAATGCTTGAACCTAAAATAATATATTTCAAAGTTCAAAATAAAAATTTAAGAAGGTAAAGTTGGATTCAAAAGTTCATGGTGCAGGACAATTTTTTAATTAAAATCTTTTGAGTTAAAGAATATTGCAATAATAGAAAATTTATGATCTTACTTGATTCAGGACCATAAGTAGATGAGGAGACAGATTCAGATGAACCTAATGAGAAAATAATACTCAAAATTAATTTTGTTGAAAAGAGACTTAGAAAACTATAAATTAATAAGAAAATAATAGTTAAGAGATAAGATAAGAGAATTATAAAAAGAATATTTAATTTACTTTTGTTATTTTGAAACATATTACTGTATCTTAAAGGAAAAAGGTAATTCATAAACGTAAGAATAACTTTTACATGTTCATGAAATGGGAAAACTCAACATTGGAAACTTTTTAATCTGATTTTCAAAATACCACAATTTAAAATAACATATTAAATAGCTAAAAATTAAAAATTTTAAAAAAAAATTAAGTTGGCTTTTAAAAATTATTGGGGCAGGAAAATTATTTTATTTACTAGCTTTAGATATGAAAAAATTTTGAAATAATATAAAATTTAATATCTTACTTGACTCAGGAACATTAGTAGATGATGACACAGATTCAGATGAACCTAATCAGAAGACAATACTCAAAGTTAATTTTGTTGAAAAGAGAAAAGAAATTTAATTTTAGAAAACTATAAATGAATATGGATATAATAGCTAAGACATAAGATAATTAAAGAAAGAAAGTATAATTTAACTCTGTTGTTTCGAAGAATACTACTGTTTTTTAATTGAAAAAGGTCAATTTTATATTTAAGAGTATTTTTTACATGATCACTAAATGGAAGATTCTGATCATATTAATCTTTTGGAGTACGTTTAGCACAATACCTTAACTAAAAATTATATATTACATTAAAAATAAATATTTTAAACAGTTAACCAGGCTTAAAATTTACTGGAGTAGGGAAATTAATTTAATTAAAAGCTATTAAGTTAAAAGATATTGAAATAATATAAAATTTAAAATATTACTTGACTCGGGAACAATAGTAGATGTCGAGATAGATTCAGATGAACCTAATGAGAAAATAATAATCTAAGTTAATTTTATTAAAAATAGAAAATTTGATAATAATTATTTTAATTATAAAAGATGAAAGATGAATAAAGGAATTGTAGTTTAGTTAAATTTTGTTATTTGAAATATGCTACTGTACATTAAAGAATAAAGGTAAAACATATATTTAAGAATATTTTTTACTTGATTATGAAATGAAAATCAGATCATAGGATACTTTTGGAGCAAGTTTTACACAATGCTTGAACCTAAAATAATATATTTCAAAGTTCAAAATAAAAATTTAAGAAGGTAAAGTTGGATTCAAAAGTTCATGGTGCAGGACAATTTTTTAATTAAAATCTTTTGAGTTAAAGAATATTGCAATAATAGAAAATTTATGATCTTACTTGATTCAGGACCATAAGTAGATGAGGAGACAGATTCAGATGAACCTAATGAGAAAATAATACTCAAAATTAATTTTGTTGAAAAAGAGACTTAGAAAACTATAAATTAAATAAGAAAATAATAGTTAAGAGATAAGATAAGAGAATTATAAAAAGAATATTTAATTTACTTTTGTTATTTTGAAACATATTACTGTATCTTAAAGGAAAAAGGTAAGTCATAAACGTAAGAATAACTTTTACATGTTCATGAAATGGGAAAACTCAACATTGGAAACTTTTTAATCTGATTTTCAAAATACCACAATTTAAAATAACATATTAAATAGCTAAAAATTAAAAATTAAAAAAAATTAAGTTGGCTTTAAAAATTATTGGGGCAGGAAAATTATTTTATTTACTAGCTTTAGATATGAAAAATTTTGAAATAATATAAAATTTAATATCTTACTTGACTCAGGAACATTAGTAGATGATGACACAGATTCAGATGAACCTAATCAGAAGACAATACTCAAAGTTAATTTTGTTGAAAAGAGAAAAGAAATTTAATTTTAGAAAACTAGAAATGAATATGGATATAATAGCTAAGACATAAGATAAGAGAATTAAAGAAAGAAAGTATAATTTAACTCTGTTGTTTCGAAGAATATTACTGTTTTTTAATTGGAAAAAGGTCAATTTTATGTTTAAGAGTATTTTTTACATGATCACTAAATGGAAGATTCTGATCATATTAATCTTTTGGAGTACGTTTTGCACAATACCGTAACTAAAAATTATATATTACATTAAAAATAAATATTTTAAACAGTTAACCAGGCTTAAAATTTACTGGAGTAGGGAAATTAATTTAATTAAAAGCTATTAAGTTAAAAGATATTGAAATAATATAAAATTTAAAATCTTACTTGACTCGGGAACAATTGTAGATGTTGAGATAGATTCAGATGAACCTAATGAGAAAATAATAATCTAAGTTAATTTTGTTAAAGAGAGAAAATTTGATCAGAATTATTTTAATTATAATAGTTGAAAAATAAATAAAGGAATTGTTGAAAGAAAGCACGTTTTACACAGTGCTTTAAAAGTAAAAAATAAAAAGTTGAAAATAAAAATTTAATAAGGTAAATTTGGATTCAAAAGTTCATGGTGCAGGACAATTTTTTAATTAAAATCTTTTGAGTTAAAGAATATTGCAATAATAGAAAATTTATGATCTTACTTGATTCAGGACCATAAGTAGATGAGGAGACAGATTCAGATGAACCTAATGAGAAAATAATACTCAAAATTATTTTTGTTAAAAAGAGACTTAGAAAACTATAAATAAATAAGAAAAATAGTTAAGAGATAAGATAAGAGAATTATAAAAAGAATATTTAATTTACTTTTGTTATTTTGAAATATATTACTGTATATTAAAGGAAAAAGGTAAGTCATAAACGTAAGAATAACTTTTACATGTTCATGAAATGGGAAAACTCAACATTGGAAACATTTTAATCTGATTTACTCAATACCCTAATTTAAAATAACATATTAAATAGCTAAAAATTAAAAATTTAAAAAAATTAAGTGGGTTTTAAAAATTATTGGGGCAGGAAAATTATTTTATTTACTAGTTTTAGATATGAAAAATTTTGAAATAATATAAAATTTAATATCTTACTTGACTCAGGAACATTAGTAGATGATGACACAGATTCAGATGAACCTAATCAGAAAACAATACTCAAAGTTAATTTTGTTGAAAAGAGAAAAGAAATTTAATTTTAGAAAACTATAAATGAATATGGATATAATAGCTAAGACATAAGATAATTAAAGAAAGAAAGTAGAATTTAACTCTGTTGTTTCGAAGACTACTATTGTTTTTTAATTGAAAAAGGTCAATTTTATATTTAAGAGTATTTTTTACATGATCACTAAATGGAAGATTCTGATCATATTAATCTTTTGGAGTACGTTTAGCACAATACCTTAACTAAAAATTATATATTACATTAAAAATAAATATTTTAAACAGTTAACCAGGCTTAAAATTTACTGGAGTAGGGAAATTAATTTAATTAAAAGCTATTAAGTTAAAAGATATTGAAATAATATAAAAATTTAAAATATTACTTGACTCGGGAACAATAGTAGATGTCGAGATAGATTCAGATGAACCTAATGAGAAAATAATAATCTAAGTTAATTTTATTAAAAATAGAAAATTTGATAATAATTATTTTAATTATAAAAGATGAAAGATGAATAAAGGAATTGTAGTTTAGTTAAATTTTGTTATTTGAAATATGCTACTGTACATTAAAGAATAAAGGTAAAACATATATTTAAGAATATTTTTTACTTGATTATGAAATGAAAATCAGATCATAGGATACTTTTGGAGCAAGTTTTACACAATGCTTGAACCTAAAATAATATATTTCAAAGTTCAAAATAAAAATTTAAGAAGGTAAAGTTGGATTCAAAAGTTCATGGTGCAGGACAATTTTTTAATTAAAATCTTTTGAGTTAAAGAATATTGCAATAATAGAAAATTTATGATCTTACTTGATTCAGGACCATAAGTAGATGAGGAGACAGATTCAGATGAACCTAATGAGAAAATAATACTCAAAATTAATTTTGTTGAAAAGAGACTTAGAAAACTATAAATTAATAAGAAAATAATAGTTAAGAGATAAGATAAGAGAATTATAAAAAGAATATTTAATTTACTTTTGTTATTTTGAAACATATTACTGTATCTTAAAGGAAAAAGGTAATTCATAAACGTAAGAATAACTTTTACATGTTCATGAAATGGGAAAACTCAACATTGGAAACTTTTTAATCTGATTTTCAAAATACCACAATTTAAAATAACATATTAAATAGCTAAAAATTAAAAATTAAAAAAAATTAAGTTGGCTTTAAAAATTATTGGGGCAGGAAAATTATTTTATTTACTAGCTTTAGATATGAAAAAATTTGAAATAATATAAAATTTAATATCTTACTTGACTCAGGAACATTAGTAGATGATGACACAGATTCAGATGAACCTAATCAGAAGACAATACTCAAAGTTAATTTAGTTGAAAAGAGAAAAGAAATTTAATTTTAGAAAACTAGAAATGAATATGGATATAATAGCTAAGACATAAGATAAGAGAATTAAAGAAAGAAAGTATAATTTAACTCTGTTGTTTCGAAGAATATTACTGTTTTTTAATTGAAAAAGGTCAATTTTATGTTTAAGAGTATTTTTTACATGATCACTAAATGGAAGATTCTGATCATATTAATCTTTTGGAGTACGTTTTGCACAATACCGTAACTAAAAATTATATATTACATTAAAAATAAATATTTTAAACAGTTAACCAGGCTTAAAATTTACTGGAGTAGGGAAATTAATTTAATTAAAAGCTATTAAGTTAAAAGATATTGAAATAATATAAAATTTAAAATCTTACTTGACTCGGGAACAATTGTAGATGTTGAGATAGATTCAGATGAACCTAATGAGAAAATAATAATCTAAGTTAATTTTGTTAAAGAGAGAAAATTTGATCAGAATTATTTTAATTATAATAGTTGAAAATAAATAAAGGAATTGTTGAAAGAAAGCACGTTTTACACAGTGCTTTAAAAGTAAAAAATAAAAAGTTGAAAATAAAAATTTAATAAGGTAAATTTGGATTCAAAAGTTCATGGTGCAGGACAATTTTTTAATTAAAATCTTTTGAGTTAAAGAATATTGCAATCATAGAAAATTTATGATCTTACTTGATTCAGGACCATAAGTAGATGAGGAGACAGATTCAGATGAACCTAATGAGAAAATAATACTCAAAATTAATTTTTGTTAAAAAGAGACTTAGAAAACTATAAATAAATAAGAAAAAATAGTTAAGAGATAAGATAAGAGAATTATAAAAAGAATATTTAATTTACTTTTGTTATTTTGAAATATATTACTGTATATTAAAGGAAAAAGGTAAGTCATAAACGTAAGAATAACTTTTACATGTTCATGAAATGGGAAAACTCAACATTGGAAACATTTTAATCTGATTTACTCAATACCCTAATTTAAAATAACATATTAAATAGCTAAAAATTAAAAATTTAAAAAAATTAAGTGGGTTTTAAAAATTATTGGGGCAGGAAAATTATTTTATTTACTAGTTTTAGATATGAAAAATTTTGAAATAATATAAAATTTAATATCTTACTTGACTCAGGAACATTAGTAGATGATGACACAGATTCAGATGAACCTAATCAGAAGACAATACTCAAAGTTAATTTTGTTGAAAAGAGAAAAGAAATTTAATTTTAGAAAACTATAAATGAATATGGATATAATAGCTAAGACATAAGATAAGAGAATTAAAGAAAGAAAGTATAATTTAACTCTGTTGTTTCGAAGACTACTACTGTTTTTTAATTGAAAAAGGTCAATTTTATATTTAAGAGTATTTTTTACATGATCACTAAATGGAAGATTCTGATCATATTAATCTTTTGGAGTACGTTTAGCACAATACCTTAACTAAAAATTATATATTACATTAAAAATAAATATTTTAAACAGTTAACCAGGCTTAAAATTTACTGGAGTAGGGAAATTAATTTAATTAAAAGCTATTAAGTTAAAAGATATTGAAATAATATAAAATTTAAAATATTACTTGACTCGGGAACAATAGTAGATGTCGAGATAGATTCAGATGAACCTAATGAGAAAATAATAATCTAAGTTAATTTTATTAAAAATAGAAAATTTGATAATAATTATTTTAATTATAAAAGATGAAAGATGAATAAAGGAATTGTAGTTTAGTTAAATTTTGTTATTTGAAATATGCTACTGTACATTAAAGAATAAAGGTAAAACATATATTTAAGAATATTTTTTACTTGATTATGAAATGAAAATCAGATCATAGGATACTTTTGGAGCAAGTTTTACACAATGCTTGAACCTAAAATAATATATTTCAAAGTTCAAAATAAAAATTTAAGAAGGTAAAGTTGGATTCAAAAGTTCATGGTGCAGGACAATTTTTTAATTAAAATCTTTTGAGTTAAAGAATATTGCAATAATAGAAAATTTATGATCTTACTTGATTCAGGACCATAAGTAGATGAGGAGACAGATTCAGATGAACCTAATGAGAAAATAATACTCAAAATTAATTTTGTTGAAAAGAGACTTAGAAAACTATAAATTAATAAGAAAATAATAGTTAAGAGATAAGATAAGAGAATTATAAAAAGAATATTTAATTTACTTTTGTTATTTTGAAACATATTACTGTATCTTAAAGGAAAAAGGTAAGTCATAAACGTAAGAATAACTTTTACATGTTCATGAAATGGGAAAACTCAACATTGGAAACTTTTTAATCTGATTTTCAAAATACCACAATTTAAAATAACATATTAAAAAGCTAAAAATTAAAAATTAAAAAAAATTAAGTTGGCTTTAAAAATTATTGGGGCAGGAAAATTATTTTATTTACTAGCTTTAGATATGAAAAAATTTGAAATAATATAAAATTTAATATCTTACTTGACTCAGGAACATTAGTAGATGATGACACAGATTCAGATGAACCTAATCAGAAGACAATACTCAAAGTTAATTTTGTTGAAAAGAGAAAAGAATTTTAATTTTAGAAAACTATAAATGAATATGGATATAATAGCTAAGACATAAGATAAGAGAATTAAAGAAAGAAAGTATAATTTAACTCTGTTGTTTCGAAGAATATTACTGTTTTTTAATTGAAAAAGGTCAATTTTATATTTAAGAGTATTTTTTACATGATCACTAAATGGAAGATTCTGATCATATTAATCTTTTGGAGTACGTTTAGCACAATACCTTAACTAAAAATTATATATTACATTAAAAATAAATATTTTAAACAGTTAACCAGGCTTAAAATTTACTGGAGTAGGGAAATTAATTTAATTAAAAGCTATTAAGTTAAAAGATATTGAAATAATATAAAATTTAAAATCTTACTTGACTCGGGAACAATTGTAGATGTTGAGATAGATTCAGATGAACCTAATGAGAAAATAATAATCTAAGTTAATTTTGTTAAAGAGAGAAAATTTGATCAGAATTATTTTAATTATAATAGTTGAAAGATAAATAAACTAATTGTTGAAAGAAAGCACGTTTTACACAGTGCTTTAAAAGTAAAAAATAAAAAGTTGAAAATAAAAATTTAATAAGGTAAATTATGATTCAAAAGTTCATGGTGCAGGACAATTTTTTAATTATAATCTTTTGAGTTAAAGAATATTGCAATAATAGAAAATTTATGATCTTACTTGACTCAGGAACATAAGTAGATGAGGAGACAGATTCAGATGAACCTAAAGAGAAAATAATACTCAAAATTAATTTTGTTAAAAAGAGAAATGAAATTTTATATCTTAGAAAACTATAAATAAATAAGGAAATAATAGTTAAGAGATAAGATAAGAGAATTATAGAAAGAATATTTAATTTACTTTTGTTATTTTGAAATATATTACTGTATATTAAAGAAAAAAGGTAAATCATAAACGTAAGAATAACTTTTACATGTTTATGAAATGGAAAAACTGAACATTGGAAACTTTTTAATCTGATTTACTCAATACCCTAATTTAAAATAACATATTAAATAGCTAAAAATTAAAAATTTAAAAAAATTAAGTTGGGTTTTAAAAATTATTGGGGCAGGAAAATTATTTTATTTACTAGCTTTAGATATGAAAAATTTTGAAATAATATAAAATTTAATATCTTACTTGACTCAGGAACATTAGTAGATGATGACACAGATTCAGATGAACCTAATCAGAAGACAATACTCAAAGTTAATTTTGTTGAAAAGAGAAAAGAAATTTAATTTTAGAAAACTATAAATGAATATGGATATAATAGCTAAGACATAAGATAATTAAAGAAAGAAAGTATAATTTAACTCTGTTGTTTCGAAGAATACTACTGTTTTTTAATTGAAAAAGGTCAATTTTATATTTAAGAGTATTTTTTACATGATCACTAAATGGAAGATTCTGATCATATTAATCTTTTGGAGTACGTTTTGCACAATACCTTAACTAAAAATTATATATTACATTAAAAATAAATATTTTAAACAGTTAACCAGGCTTAAAATTTACTGGAGTAGGGAAATTAATTTAATTAAAAGCTATTAAGTTAAAAGATATTGAAATAATATAAAATTTAAAAATATTACTTGACTCGGGAACAATAGTAGATGTCGAGATAGATTCAGATGAACCTAATGAGAAAATAATAATCTAAGTTAATTTTATTAAAAATAGAAAATTTGATAATTATTTTAATTATAAAAGATGAAAGATGAATAAAGGAATTGTAGTTTAGTTAAATTTTGTTATTTGAAATATGCTACTGTACATTAAAGAATAAAGGTAAAACATATATTTAAGAATATTTTTTACTTGATTATGAAATGAAAATCAGATCATAGGATACTTTTGGAGCAAGTTTTACACAATGCTTGAACCTAAAATAATATATTTCAAAGTTCAAAATAAAAATTTAAGAAGGTAAAGTTGGATTCAAAAGTTCATGGTGCAGGACAATTTTTTAATTAAAATCTTTTGAGTTAAAGAATATTGCAATAATAGAAAATTTATGATCTTACTTGATTCAGGACCATAAGTAGATGAGGAGACAGATTCAGATGAACCTAATGAGAAAATAATACTCAAAATTATTTTTGTTAAAAAGAGACTTAGAAAACTATAAATAAATAAGAAAAATAGTTAAGAGATAAGATAAGAGAATTATAAAAAGAATATTTAATTTACTTTTGTTATTTTGAAACATATTACTGTATCTTAAAGGAAAAAGGTAAGTCATAAACGTAAGAATAACTTTTACATGTTCATGAAATGGGAAAACTCAACATTGGAAACATTTTTAATCTGATTTTCAAAATACCACAATTTAAAATAACATATTAAATAGCTAAAAATTAAAAATTTAAAAAAAATTAAGTTGGCTTTAAAAATTATTGGGGCAGGAAAATTATTTTATTTACTAGCTTTAGATATGAAAAATTTTGAAATAATATAAAATTTAATATCTTACTTGACTCAGGAACATTAGTAGATGATGACACAGATTCAGATGAACCTAATCA
>SEYY01017743.1:0-24389 GCA_009176605.1 Armadillidium nasatum
CTATTTTCCCAACTTCCTATGACTTACACAACTTCAAACAATGTACATCAGGTCATGTCAGCCTTTAATTTGACCAGGTTTCCAACTCTCCTCCTCTGGTGGAAATTTTAGTAGGCCTCTGCCCTTTGCCCACCATATGTGAATAAAAAAAAAAATATATAATATATATATATATATATATATATATATATATATATTATATATATATATATATATATATTATATATATATATATATATATATATATATAATAAGAGGGGCTAGGTTTGCTGGTGGATATTGTACAGGAAGTTTGTTCTGTCTTTGAAACATACTGAAAAGATCAGTGTGACATCTTTCCTCAGTGCCAAGTTGCATCATGGTGGGTGAAAACGTGGTCATAGTGCATTTTGGATTTCTCAAAATGGCTGAAAAAACAGAACAAGTTTGTGTAAAATTTTATTTTAAAACCGGGAAATCAGCTACGGAGACTTATGAACTCTTAAAAAATAGTTTATGGGAATAAATAACTGATCCGGTGAAATGTTATCTGGTTCAACAGATTCAAAAATGGCTGTGAATCAGGCCATGAATCAGTTGAAGATGACCCCCAGTCCTGCTGGGCTTCCAATTCAACAACCAACAAAAAAATTTCGAAGTCTGAGATTTAGAGTACTCTGACCATAGACTAACAATTAGGGAAATGTCTGATAAACCAAATTTAAGTTTCTACAAGGTTCGGTCAATTTTAACTGAAAATTTGAAGATGCATTTTTGAGTTTCCATGATATTCATTCCAAAATTGTTGTCAGACCAGTAGAAACAACACCAACTTGAAGTATCCCAAGGCCAGAATAATCCTGTTGAAAGTGACCCAGATTTGTTAAATAGGTTAATTACAGGTGAGGAATCATGGGTTTATGAGTATGACGCAGAAACAAAAAAACATGACAAACTTGGTCAAAAGTGAAGACATTGTTGATGGTTCTTTTTTATTCTACGGGTATCATGAATCACGAATTTGCCCCTAGAGGGCAGACAGTCAACCAAAAGTATTATAGTTGTCCTTCAGAATTTGTGTGAAAAAGTGCTGGAAAAAAAGTATGCTTTAGTGAGACAGAAATTGGGTCATCCACCACAACAATGCTCATTTGGCCTTCTTGATCACAAAATCTTTGACCAAATTCTAAATACCTGTGGTTCCACAACCACCCTATTCCCCTGATATAGCTCCCATTTCTAAAATTGAAAACTGCACTGAAAGGGAAACGAGTTGACTCAATTGATGACATCCATGCAAATTCAGAGAAGGTTCAAACATTTTTATTAAAGAAAATTTCCAGGAATGCTTCCAAAAACAGGAACTCACTGGAATCAGCATGTTCAGTCAGAAGGAGATTACTTTGAAGGAAATCCATCACAGTAACCTGTAAGTCCTACCATTTTGAAATTAAAATTTCAATCAATTCATATATATGGAAAACTAGCTCAGGAGGTATAAATTTTACTCCCATTCAAAGCTATAGTTCTATCCTCAAACTCGGCTAACATGTAACACTAAAAATGAACATTTTAAAGATTTTCTTTAAATTACAGTTTATGGTAAAGTGTATTATTTCACTATAATCTCAATACTCACATATAAATAATAAATGCACAACATATACAACAAAACACATTTTAAAAAACCCAAATCACATTTATCTCTAATCACTTCACACTTGAAATCAAACAATCTCTTATTTTAAACCCATCTTAGTAACGGATAGCATCCTAATTGATTTCAGCTGCAAGTGTGTCATCAATCAGATTTTTTTCTATACCATCTTAATCCATTTAGTCAGGTAAAACATACAAATCAATTTAACTGATGGTAGGTAGTGAACTTCTACATAAGGAATAGGTTTGATAATTACTAATATATATATATATATTTATATATATATATATATATATATATATATATATATATATATATATATATATATATATATATATATATATATATAATATATATATATTAGTTTTCGTGACTGCACCCTAAAAAGGGGATTTCTCTTTTATTTCAAAGAACCAACATGGAAATCAGTGCTTAAAATAAAAGTCTGTATGTCATTTGTCAATAATGTTAACATATGACATTACTAAGAACAGAGGAAACATTTAAGAAACTTTAGGGATATGCAGCAATTTTACTCAGTGAAAGAAAGTGGCAAATACATTAAAATACTAATGTGAACATTCATTTTAAAAAGTAGATAAGAAATAAAGTTAACAGGCAAAATGGTTTAGTGCGTGTCTATACTATACTTTTATTAGCAAAGTTAGAAAAAATATTCCTTTTCTATAAAAATTGTATGGACAAAACTAGTATGTGAATGATTTCAATAATGTTAGCTTAATTTATAATTATAGTACATATGAAGGTTAAATAAAAACTATTTCTTTTCTATAAATACAGCATCTATAAAACTGAAATGGATGAGAATAAGCATACAAATGTTTTTAAGTTAGTTTATGTTCAAACTATAAAAGAACAATGTAACAGACGAGTTTTAAAACCTACAAACTAGGAACATCCAAAATGTGGTCTATATCTAGTTAAATAAGGTACATTTTCGAATTTTTCTGGTGATTTATAAGGCTTACTGACTATACCAGTTTTATATTATTAACCAAGCAAAAGGTATATATTATATATATATATATATATATTATATATATATATATATATATATATATATATATATATATATATATATATATATATGAGCTTGGATTTATGATATTTAATAATAAATACTTCCAACATCTTTACTATACTCAAATTTCTATTAGTGTTATGATAATTAAATGCCGTACAAAAATATTTAATTAGTATGTGTAAACCAAGATATAGCATATTTTTAGTACTTTAAAAAAAAGCCTTAGATAATAAATTAAAAATAATAGTTAAGATAAGCTCAGCTATTTCAAACAAGGTAAATATTTAGACATTCAATGGTGACAAGCAGTTAAATAATCATTTTTTTTTTTTTTTTCTTTTTAATATATTTTCTCCAATTAAAAACGAACCTCAACAGTTAAACCCAACTCTTTGTTGATTCGATCATACATAGATTCATTAGGCTTACGGTGAAGCCCATATCGTAGAGAGAAAAAACTTGAGTCGTCAGCTGGAGGAGACATAGATAACTCATCGTCATCATACCTGCAGTCAATTTCAGGTTTAATTATGTTGTCAAACTATTCAAGATTATTTATTTTTAAAAAATATGATTCGTTAGTAAAAATTGTTTCTCAATTAGCTGTATATATAAATAAAGTTACCTAATGGTAAGGGCTGAGTGATGGTATATCAAAATCTAAAAAATACATTGGTGCCCTATTGACTACTATACTGAAAATATTTCTTGCATTCTCTAAAAATATTAAATACTCTTAAATACTTTCTGCATTCATAGAATTAATCTTAAAGCATGTAAATGTCAACATAAAACACACAATAATTAAATAATATAGTAAAAGTACTGACTTAACAAGCAAGCTTTTAAATTATTTACATTATAAATAGTTTATTTTACATTCAATGCAAGCAATCTTAGGATTGTCAAAAATGAAGCATTACAAAATATATAGGCCAATCCAGGTAAACAATCTAATCATTATAGAAGTTTCAGAAAATTCAAAAAAATATTGTTTGCACATTAGCATTTTAAATTCCTTTCAAATTGAAGTAAAAGTAAAGAATATATAATTAAATATTTAGATAACCTTAACAATGTTGCATTACCTTTAATTTTTTAAAAATTGGTTGGCAATAAAGTAAAAAAAAATGTACGTATAAATTAAACATTACCCTATTTGGTAAGATTTGTTACTTAAAAAGCAAAACTTACAAGAATATAAAACTGTCCCAAAAGTAGTAGAATGATTTTTAAACTTTTGCAAATAACTTTCAATTATTTCTTCAATCCCAAGAATTAAATATTTTTCACACTTTAGATAAAAATAAAAAAAATTGGAAGTTTACATTCTACATCAATGATCAAAATGCTAAGCTTGTTATACTACCATGTAAACTATTTTTAATCAATTTAAATTTTAGACATCATACTTCCCTAAAATTCTTTAGTATCTAAATTAATGTAGTAACTATTAAAATCTAAAGATTTTGAAAATATTTAAAAATAAGAATCCTATTTTATAAAACAAAAAAAACAAAAAATAATTATTTGCGTAAATAATCAACAACTGAAAATTGTTCACTATAAAATGTGTTCCAAGCTAAAAAAAAAAAAATCAAATATATTAATTTTTTTATGAAATAAATGAAAAAAATATTTCAAAGTACTAAATCAATTTATTGCAGAAAGTGATATATAAAATCACTTTGAATCGTCAATAATTATAATTATTACAATCCAAAACCTATGAATACATGTGAGACCTAAAAAGTTTCGTAACTGCACCAGCTCTAAACCTATGAATACATGAGACCTAAAAAGTTTTGTAACTGCACCAGCTCTAAAAGTTTTCTACATAGAATATAAGAACACAGAAAAAGACTAAGTTTAAATGACAGAGGCCTACCTAATAAAGAAAGTCATTAAAAGCAGAATAAATAGTAATACAAACTAGGAAAACACTATAATAAAAGATTACATACCTTGATTTCTTTTTGGCCCAATTACTTCCAAACACACTCTTTGGACCTAAAGGATCATTTTCTGCACTGTCCATCGCAAAAGGCTCTTCAGATATTTAAATATTTTTGTTTAATGAAGATACAATCAAATATCAACAGTGTGTATAAATAAAATATTACAATATAAAATATATATCCTTTCAACAGGGTGAGACTTTTTCTATTGAAATGAAAATATAATAAGAACAAAAAGTATACACACGCATAATGAGTTTTTTGAGGTTATGGAATACAAGTATCTGAAAAATAAGCTAACATTTTTAAATAATTCAATAAACTAAATTTTATCCATTCTTTGTAAATATATTATTATAAATTAATGGTTCCAAATCAAATTTTAGAAAAAAATTATGAATCTGATTCTAATGCCTTTTGTAATTATATTACTAAAAATGGCTGCCAAATCATTTTTTTTTTTGCATGCCTATAATTTGTGATTCATAGTGATGGGATTATAAAAAATTATTTGACAATGATAAAAGTATATTTTAAAAATTTCCCATTATTTTAATAAATTTGACAATTTTATAAAAAGAATTAAATAGTCTCTTTTATTCAAATATCTAAATACATAAAATTTTAATATACAGAGTAGGGAGGAATGCACCAAACTATGGAATTGTATTACACATATATGTATGACTAAAAAAACAAAAGTTGTAAAGCATTTTTCAACATCCCTATAAACAAAAATCCAATGGTGTGAGGTCTAAAGACTTTAGCAGTCAACTAATAAGTCAACCTTGACCAATCTATCATTCTAGAAACGTTTTAAATATTGTATGACCTAGTGAGCATAATGTGGAGGAGCTCCATCTTGCTGATAGTACATAGCATTTATGTTTAAAGAATATCTTGTAACTCATTTTAAAGAATTCCAAATAATATTCTCCTGTTTGGCAATTCTCATTAATGAAAGCACCAATTAAATGACTATCAACAATCCTACACCACACATTAACTGAAAAACCATGTTGAAAATTTTATTAGACTTTCGTAGGTATTTCCGTCAGATCATCAATGAGAGTTGCGAGTATTTTCAATGCCATTAAGAGTAAATACTGCTTCATCAGCAAATAGTATGTATTAAACCAAATAATATTAGCGTTATCCATCAACAAAATTGCATGTGTCTAGTATAGTCTCCTTGTTGTAGATGACTTACACATTGTAGGTGGTATGGATAATAAGTCCAGTTAATGCAATGTGGCAAAGTGCAGATAACTTTTGCTTGAGGAATTTAAAGTTAAGCAGCAATTCTTCATAAGATAGTCCTAGGGCTCTATTCCACTAAATCAAAAATGAACCTTCTACTTCATTTACATCTTGTCTATAGACACATTCAGATATGAGTTCAATAAATGTTTTTATTTTGAATTCTATGATGCAGAAACTATTGATGATACTCTTCAACAGCACTGTAGCATTCACATGCATAAAAACAAAAAACACCTCAGATATGAACAGATGAGGCACTGTTTATCACTTTTTTCATGGTTACCACATAGTAAAATAATTCACAACTGATAGGTGATTAGAAGACAAATAATTATCTTTTATTTATATGTTTACCACATGCTAGTCAACTTCATTGGTTGTTTAAACTTAAACCTTTAGAAAATTAAAACAAATGAAAATTGGAATACAACTTTTGGGTTTTTAGTCATACGTTTGTGTGTAGAATACACTTGCAGAGTTTGGTGTGTTCCTTCCAACCCACTCTGTATAATATAACAGTATCTTCAGAACAATTTAAAAAAAAAAAAAAAAAGGACAGACATGCAAAATTCTAGTACATTAAATTTAGAGCTCTTAAATTGTGATGCAGATACAATCTTTTTTCCAGTTATTTGGGTAATTTGATTTCATCTCGGCAGTAAATATTTGGCCGGATACTAAACAGCCTAGGAGATGGAGCAGAGATATTTATAACCAATAAATGCAAATTAATCAGCAAAATAATGAGTGAAATACTGATAATGTTTGAGAAAAATATGCCAATTTGCAGATGAGAACGATAATTAATCATCTTATTACTAATGATTATATAGGCTAGTTATTTATATTATTATTTTGTTTCTAACTTTTTCTTATTTTTTAAATAAGTCCAGTGAATTTTACTGTATTTTATTCATATTTTTTATTCATATATTTCTAAAAAATATAAGGTATTTATAATTTTTAAACATTTTGAAATAAAAAAAATTCAAACAAATTTACCTAAACTAAAAATATGGCAAAATACGAGGCTTACTTTAGTTTAGTTTGGCTAAACTTATTCTCAACCATGTTTCATCCCCACACATTGCAACCCAACCTCACCTCTTCTTCATCACTATATTCACTGCAATACCCTCCAGATATCCCTACCCATTCACTTAATCGGTCTCCATCATGCTGTATATTATGGTATTCATACCCAATGTATGTCTCCAGTTTTTCACTCATCTGTTCTAGTTTTCCATAATAGCTTTCAGAATCAATTATTAAAAAACTAAATAAGAATGGCATCAAATATGCAGAAAATTTCTAGCTGGTTTATATATTTATGAACATTTTCCTATCTCACAAAATTTACTCTTCCAGAAAAAGTTTACAGGAATAAATTTTTAAGGGTACTTTTTCCCATAGAATTTTTTTCTTTTATAAAAGTTCAAAATTATATTTAAAATAAAATAAAAAATCCTATTACCATAAGAACCACTAATTTTTATTTATTTATTTATTTATTTTTGCAATTGGAATAAAATTTCCAATAAAAAGTTATACATATACATATTGTACGAGCCAAAAGATCTATTAAAAACAAAATCTACATACTCATGTTATTAAACTTAAAATGTTCTATCATATCAATCATCAATAAATTTAATGTGAAATTCTTTTAAAGCAAAAAGATTTAATACAAATATTTTGAAACACCTAGAAATAGATAAAATACTCTTACCAGAACATGATACTTTGCTTATGAACCTATTAACTACCATGACAATGATTACCGAAGTTTAAAGTTAAAAACTCTTTCATTTTAGAATATTGGGGTACCTATTAGGTTGGAAAGTAATCCAAACAAAGATTTTCTGAAGTATTCCTTTTTTTGAGTTCTTACAGCAAAAGTGTCTAATGTTGAATTATAAGTGATAGATCTTCAATATTACAATACCTTAATTTTTTAATTATTTCACAGCAACCAAGTCTTTCTCCCTTCCCTTTATTAATTCACTTTGCTCCACATATTAAGTCTACAATATACTTTCCTGATATTAATTCTTCTTTATAAATATGCATTTGAGTCAATAAAGCATCGATATTAAATTTTTTTCCTTTAAACTTTATTTTTAGGTGGTAAGTTACTTCAGAACTTTAAAAAGCAGTCTTAATAGCTGCTATTTAACATTGAACCAACATTCCAATCAAAAAGCAAGTATAAATTGAATATATGCTAAATAGATTTATCAAATTTAGACTCTCAATACAGTACAAGAAATATGCTATACCAATATGATTTCTTGAAAATAAAAACATTGCAATTAAACAATAGTATACATAAAATATGATTTTAGCTTGTCCCATAATCTATTATCCATATTTACAATTAGTAAATAAATAAATGAATATGGTAATAACAATATACAATTTTAAATATGTTATTAATATAATATATATATATATATATATATATATATATATATTATATATTATTAATATATATATATATAATATATATATATATATATATATGAAGAACTACATTTATAATTTCCACATCAACATTTGAGGGTTGTACAATCAATGCCAAACACCATAATAATTCTCAAAAAATTAAAAATAGTATCATTATTAATTTTAAATGATTTATTTAGAATAATTTTTCAAGGTCTTCTCAGTATTTCAAAAGTCACCCCCAAAAAAATTTGTTTAAGAACAAGCGTCATTTATAAATTTCTTTACGGCTCACAACTTCCTGTTAAAAAATAAGAAAGTTTAAGGAATTCCTTATCAGTTGTAAAATTTTATATGATCTTAACTTTCTCTTCATATTTAGGTTTGAAAACATAAATGGAGAAAAGATTAGTAAAGTAGTTTCTTTGGAAGACAAAGTATCATAAAACTTTGTAATAAAAAGGAAAAGCTTTGAAAAACTTTTAAATAAATCATTTAAAATTAATAATGATACTATTTTTAATTTTTTGAGAGTTATTATGGTGTTAGGCATTGATTGTACAACCCTCAAATGTTGATGTGGAAATTATAAATGTAGTTCTTCATCAGAGGTATAAGGTATAAATTTTGTAAATAACAGGCTATTAATAATGTGTAAAATATTGCCTTATATTTGGAAATTAAGTTATTGGTATATGTAACTAACATATTTAAATATTGTATATTGTTATTACCATATTCATTTATTTATTTACTAATTGTAAATATGGATAATAGATTATGGGACAAGCTAAAATCATATTTTATGTATACTATTGTTTAATTGCAATGTTTTTATTTTCAAGAAATCATATTGGTATAGCATATTTCTTGTACTGTATTGAGAGTCTAAATTTGATAAATCTATTTAGCATATATTCAATTTATACTTGCTTTTTGATTGGAATGTTGGTTCAATGTTAAATAGCAGCTATTAAGACTGCTTTTTAAAGTTCTGAAGTAACTTACCACCTAAAAATAAAGTTTAAAGGAAAAAAATTTAATACCGATGCTTTATTGACTCAAATGCACATTTATAAAGAAGAATTAATTTTCAGGAAAGTATATTGAAGACTTAATATGTGGAGCAAAGTGAATTAATAAAGGGAAGGGAGAAAGACTTGGTTGCTCTGAAATAATTAAAAAATTAAGGTATTGTCATATTGAAGATCTATCACTTATAATTCAGCATTAGACACTTTTGCTGTAAGAATTCAAAAAAGGAATACTTCAGAAAATCTTTCAGTTTGGATTACTTTCCAACCTAATAGGTACCCCAATATTCTAAAATGAAAATGAGTTTTTAACTTTAAACTTCGGTAATCATTGTCATGGTAGTTAATAGATTCATAAGCAAAGTATCATGTTTTGGTAAGAGTATTTTATCTATTTCTAGGTGTTTCAAAATATTTGTATTAAATCTTTTTGCTTTAAAAGAATTTCACATTAAATTTATTGATGATTGATATGATAGAACATTTTAAGTTTAATAACATGAGTATGTAGATTTTGTTTTTAATAGATCTTTTGGCTCGTACAATGAAGTATATGCATAACTTTTAATTGGAAATTGACCTTTAATTTTATTCCAATTGCAAAAAAAATAAATAAATAAATAAAAATTAAAAAAAAAAAAAAAAATAGGATTTTTTATTTTATTTTAAATATAATTTTGAACTTTTATAAAAGAAAAAAATTCTATGGGAAAAAGTACCCTTAAAAATTTATTCTTGTAAACTTTTTCTGGAAGAGTAAATTTTGTAAGATAGGAAAATGTTCGTAAATATATAAACCAGCTAGAAATTTTATGCATATTTGATGCCATTCTTATTTAGTTTTTTAATAATTGATTCTGAAAGCTATTATGGAAAACTAGAACAGATGAGTGAAAAACTGAAGACTAAACTAGGGGGCTAGATAGATTTATGTATGGTTTAGGTATTATATATTATAACATACATTGGGGGTATGAATACCATAATATACAGCATGATGGAGACCGATTAAGTGAATGGGTAGGGATATCTGGAGGGTATTGCAGTGAATATAGTGATGAAGAAGAGGTGAGGTTGGGTTGCAATGTGTGGGGATGAAACATGGTTGAGAATAAGTTTAGCCAAACTAAACTAAAGTAAGCCTCATATATTTTGCCATATTTTTAGTTTAGGTAAATTTGTTTGAATTTTTTTTATTTCAAAATGTTTAAAAATTATAAATACCTTATATTTTTTAGAAATATATGAATAAAATACAGTAAAATTCACTGGACTTATTTAAAAAATAAGAAAAAATTAGAAACAATTCAATAATATTATAAATAACTAGCCTATATAATCATTAGTAATAAGATGATTAATTATCGTTCTCATCTGCAAATTGGCATATTTTTCTCAAACATTATCAGTATTTCACTCATTATTTTGCTGATTAATTTGCATATATTGGTTATAAATATCTCTGCTCCATCTCCTAGACTGTTTAGTATCCGGCCAAATATTTACTCCCGAGATGAAATCAAATTACCCAAATAACTGGAAAAAAGATTGTATCTGCATCACAATTTAAGAGCTCTAAATTTAATGTACTAGAATTTTGCATGTCTGTCCATTTTCTCTCATTTTAAAATTTTTAAAATCAATGTTCTGAAGATACTGTTATACTATACAGTGTGGGTTGGAAGGAACACACCAATCTCTGCAAGTGTATTCTACACACAAACGTATGACTAAAAACCCAAAAGTTGTATTCCAATTTTCATTTGTTTTCAAATTACATTCTAAAGGTTTAAGTTTAAACAACCAATGAAGTTGACTAGCATGTGGTAAACATATAAAAGATAATCATTTGTCATCTAATCACCTATCAGTTGTGAATTATTTTACTATGTGGTAACCATGAAAAAAGTGATAAACAGTGCCTCATCTGTTCATATCTGAGATGTTTTTTGTTTTTTTGCAATGTGAATGCTACAGCTGCTGTTGAAGAGTATCATCAATAGTTTCTGCATCATAGAATTCAAAATAAAAACATTTTTTGAACACATCATATCTGAATGTGTCTATAGACAAGATGTAAATGAAGTAGAAGGTTCATTCTTGATTTAGTGGAACAGAGCCCTAGGACTATCTCATGAAGAATTGCTGCTTAACTTTAAATTCCTCAAGCAAAAGTTATCTGCACTTTGCCACATTGCATTAACTGGACTTATTATCCATACCACCTACAATGTGTAAGTCATCTACAACAAGGAGACTATACTAGACACCTGCAATTTTGTTGATGGATAATTGCTAATCATTATTTGGTTTAATACAATACTATTTGCTGATGAAGCAGTATTTACTCTTAATGGCATTGAAAATACTCCGCAACTCTCATTGATGATCTGACGGAAATACCTACGAAAGTCTAATAAAATTTTCAACATGGTTTTTCAGTTAATGTGTGGTGTAGGATTGTTGATAGTCATTTAATTGGTGCTTTCATTAATGAGAATTGCCAAACAGGAGAATATTATTTGGAATTTTTGCAAAATAAATTAAAAGGCCTAAATGAAGATTTATATTTTAACATAAATGCTATATACTAGCAGCAAGATGGAGCTCCTCCACATTATGCTCACTAGGTCATACAATATTTAAAACGTTTCTAGAATGATAGATTGGTCAAGGTTGACTTATTAGTTGACTGCTAAAGTCTTTAGACCTCACACCATTGGATTTTTGTTTATAGGGATGTTGAAAAATGCTTTACAACTTTTGAATTTTTTTAGTCATACATATATGTGTAATACAATTTGATTACCTTTTGGTTTCTTATAGTTTGGTGCATTCCTCCCTCACTCTGTTATATTAAAATTTTATGTATTTAGATATTTGAATAAAAGAGACTATTTAATTCTTTTTATAAAATTGTCAAATTTATTAAAATAATGGAAATTTTTAAAATATACTTTTATCATCGTCAAATAAGTTTTAATCACCCCATCACTGAATCACAAATTAGTAGGGGAAAAAAAAAAAAAATGATTTGGCAACCATTTTTAGCAATATAATTACAAAAGGCATTAGAATCAGATTCATAAAAATTTTTTTTAGAATTTCTTTGGAACCCCATTAATTTATTATAATAATAATAATACTTACAAAGAATGGATAAAATTTAGTTTATTGAATTATTTAAAAATGTTAGCTTATTTTTCAGATACTTGTATTCCATAACCTCAAAAAACTCATTATGCGTGTGTATACTTTTTTGTTCTTATTATATTTTCATTTCAATAGAAAAAGTCTCACCCTGTTGAAAGGATATATATTTTATATTGTAATATTTTATTTATACACACTGTTGATATTTGATTGTATCTTCATTAAACAAAAATATTTAAATATCTGAAGAGCCTTTTGCGATGGACAGTGCAGAAAATGATCCTTTAGGTCCAAAAAGTGTGTTTGGAAGTAATTGGGCCAAAAAGAAATCAAGGTATGTAATCGTTTATTATAGTGTTTTCCTAGTTTGTATTACTATTTATTCTGCTTTTAATGACTTTCTTTATTAGGTAGGCCTCTGTCATTTAAACTTTAGTCTTTTTCTGTGTTCTTATATTCTATGTAGAAAACTTTTAGAGCTGGTGCAGTTACAAAACTTTTTAGGTCTCATGTATTCATAGGTTTAGAGCTGGTGCAGTTACGAAACTTTTTAGGTCTCACATGTATTCATAGGTTTTGGATATGTAATAATAATTATAATTATTGACGATTCAAAGTGATTTTATATATCACTTTCTGCAATAAATTGATTTAGTACTTTGAAATATTTTTTTCATTTTATTTCATAAAAATCGATTATATTTATGAAGCTGAAGAAATTTTTTTTTTTTTTTTTTTAGCTTGGAACACATTTTATAGTGAACAATTTTCAGTTGTTGATTATTTACACAAATAATTATTTTTTGTTTTTTTTGTTTTATAAAATAGGATTCTTATTTTTAAATATTTTCAAAATCTTTAGATTTTAATAGTTACTACATTAATTTAGATACTAAAGAATTTTAGGGAAGTATGATGTCTAAAATTTAAATTGATTAAAAATTAGTTTACATGATAGTATAACAAGCTTAGCATTTTGATCATTGATGTAGAATGTAAACTTCCAATTTTTTTTATTTTTATCTAAAGTGTGAAAAATATTTAATTCTTGGGATTGAAGAAATAATTGAAAGTTATTTGCAAAAGTTTAAAAATCATTCTACTACTTTTGGGACAGTTTTATATTCTTGTAAGTTTTGCTTTTTAAGTAACAAATCTTACCAAATAGGGTAATGTTTAATTTATACATACATTTTTTTTTACTTTATTGCCAACCAATTTTTAAAAAATTAAAGGTAATGCAACATTGTTTAAGGTTATCTAAATATTTAATTATATATTCTTTACTTTTACTTCAATTTGAAAGGAATTTAAAATGCTAATGTGCAAACAATATTTTTTTGAATTTTCTGAAACTTCTATAATGATTAGATTGTTTACCTGGATTGGCCTATATATTTTGCAATGCTTCATTTTTGACAATCCTAAGATTGCTTGCATTGAATGTAAAATAAACTATTTATAATGTAAATAATTTAAAAGCTTGCGCTTGTTAAGTCAGTACTTTTACTATATTATTTAATTATTATGTGTTTTATGTTGACATTTACATGCTTTAAGATTAATTCTATGAATGCAGAAAGTATTTAAGAGTATTTAATATTTTTAGAGAATGCAAGAAATATTTTCAGTATAGTAGTCAATAGGGCACCAATGTATTTTTTAGATTTTGATATACCATCACTCAGCCCTTACCATTAGGTAACTTTATTTATATATACAGCTAATTGAGAAACAATTTTTACTAACGAATCATATTTTTTAAAAATAAATAATCTTGAATAGTTTGACAACATAATTAAACCTGAAATTGACTGCAGGTATGATGACGATGAGTTATCTATGTCTCCTCCAGCTGACGACTCAAGTTTTTTCTCTCTACGATATGGGCTTCACCGTAAGCCTAATGAATCTATGTATGATCGAATCAACAAAGAGTTGGGTTTAACTGTTGAGGTTCGTTTTTAATTGGAGAAAATATATTAAAAAGAAAAAAAAAAAAAAAATTAAGATTATTTTTAACTGCTTGTCACCATTGAATGTCTAAATATTTACCTTGTTTGAAATAGCTGAGCTTATCTTAACTATTATTTTTAATTTATTATCTAAGGCTTTGTTTTAAAGTACTAAAAATATGCTATATCTTGGTTTACACATACTAATTAAATATTTTTGTACGGCATTTAATTATCATAACACTAATAGAAATTTGAGTATAGTAAAGATGTTGGAAGTATTTATTATTAAATATCATAAATCCAAGCTCAAGTATCATATATATATATATATATATATATATATATATATATATATATATATATATATATATATATATATATATATATATATATATATATATATATATATATATATATATATATATATACCTTTTTTAGCTTGGTTAATAATATAAAACTGGTATAGTCAGTAAGCCTTATAAATCACCAGAAAAATTCGAAAATGTACCTTATTTAACTAGATATAAACCACATTTTTGGATGTTCCTAGTTTGTAGGTTTTAAAACTCGTCTGTTACATTGTTCTTTTATAGTTTGAACATAAACTAACTTAAAAACATTTGTATGCTTATTCTCATCCATTTCAGTTTTATAGATGCTGTATTTATAGAAAAGAAATAGTTTTTACTTAACCTTCATGTGTACTATAGTTATAAATATAAGCTAACATCATTGAAATCATTCACATACTAGTTTTGTCCATACAATTTTTATAGAAAAGGAATATTTTTTCTAACTTTGCTAATAAAAGTATAGTATAGACACGCACTAAACCATTTTGCCTGTTAACTTTATTTCTTATCTACTTTTTAAAATGAATGTTCACATTAGTATTTTAATGTATTTGCCACTTTCTTTCACTGAGTAAAATTGCTGCATATCCCTAAAGTTTCTTAAATGTTTCCTCTGTTCTTAGTAATGTCATATGTTAACATTATTGACAAATGACATACAGAGTTTTATTTTAAGCACTGATTTCCATGTTGGTTCTTTGAAATAAAAGAGAAATCCCCTTTTTAGGGTGCAGTCACGAAAACTAATATATATATATATATATATATATATATATATATATATATATATATATATATATATATATATATATATATATATATATATATATATATATATATATATATATATATATATATATATATATATATATATATAGTAATTATCAAACCTATTCCTTATGTAGAAGTTCACTACCTACCATCAGTTAAATTGATTTGTATGTTTTACCTAACTAAATGGATTAAGATGGTATAGAAAAAATCTGATTGATGACACACTTGCAGCTGAAATCAATTAGGATGCTATCCGTTACTAAGATGGGTTTAAAATAAGAGACTGTTTGATTTCAAGTGTGAAGTGATTAGAGATAAATATGATTTGGGTTTTTTAAAATGTGTTCTGTTGTATATGTTGTGCATTTAGTATTTATATGTGAGTATTGAGATTATAGTGAAATAATACACCTTACCATAAACTGTAATTAATTAATTAACTACGAAAATCTTTAAAATGTTCATTTTTAGTGTTACATGTTAGCCGAGTTTGAGGATAGAACTATAGCTTTGAATGGGAGTAAAATTTATACCTCCTAAGTTAGTTTTCCATATATATGAATTGATTGAAATTTTAATTTCAAAATGGTAGGACTTACAGGTTACTGTGATGGATTTCCTTCAAAGTAATCTCCTTCTGACTGAACATGCTGATTCCAGTGAGTTCCTGTTTTTGGAATCATTCCTGGAAATTTTCTTTAATAAAAATGTTTGAACCTTCTCTGAATTTGCATGGATGTCATCAATTGAGTCAACTCGTTTCCCTTTCAGTGCAGTTTTCAATTTTAGAAATGGGAGCTATATCAGGGGAATAGGGTGGTTGTGGAACCACAGGTATTTAGAATTTGGTCAAAGATTTTGTGATCAAGAAGGCCAAATGAGCATTGTTGTGGTGGATGACCCAATTTCTGTCTCACTAAAGCATACTTTTTTTCCAGCACTTTTTCACACAAATTCTGAAGGACAACTATAATACTTTTGGTTGACTGTCTGCCCTCTAGGGGCAAATTCGTGATTCATGATACCCGTAGAATAAAAAAGAACCATCAACAATGTCTTCACTTTTGACCAAGTTTGTCATGTTTTTTGTTTCTGGGTCATACTCATAAACCCATGATTCCTCACCTGTAATTAACCTATTTAACAAATCTGGGTCACTTTCAACAGGATTATTCTGGTCTTGGGATACTTCAAGTTGGTGTTGTTTCTACTGGTCTGACAACAATTTTGGAATGAATATCATGGAAACTCAAAAATGCATCTTCAAATTTTCAGTTAAAATTGGCCGAATCTTGTAGAAACTTAAATTCGGTTTATCAGACATTTCCCAAATTGTTTTGTTAGTCTATGGTCAGAGTACTCTAAATCTCAGACTTCGAAATTTTTTTGTTGGTTGTTGAATTGGAAGCCCAGCAGGACTGGGGGTCATCTTCAACTGATTCATGGTCTTATTCACAGCCATTTTTGAATCTGTTGAAACAGATAAAAACATTTGACCGGCTCAGACATTTATCTCCGTAAGCTTTTTTTAAGAGTTCATAAGTCTCCGTAAGCTGATTTCCCGGTTTTAAAATAAAATTTTACACAAACTTGTTCTGTTTTTTCAGCCATTTTGAGAAATCCAAAATGCACTATGACCATGTTTTCACCCACCATGATGCAACTTGGCACTGAGGAAAGATGTTACACTGAATCTTTTCAGTATGTTTCAAAGACAGAACAAACTTCCTGTACAATATCCACCAGCAAACCTAGCCCCTCTTATTGACTAGTGGCGCCACCTGCCATAAAACTTTCCAATCACACCTTATATATATATATATATATATATATATATATATATATATATATATATATATATATATATATATATATATATATATATATATATATATATATATATATATATATATATATATATATATATATATATGGTGGGCAAAGGGCAGAGGCCTACTGAAATTTCCACCAGAGGAGGAGAGTTGGAAACCTGGTCAAATTAAAGGCTGACATGACCTGATGTGCATTGTTTGAAGTTGTGTAAGTCATAGGAAGTTGGGAAAATAGATGAGTGGAGTGTGTTCCAGACATTACCAGTAGAGTACATTTAAGATTGAGTATAGTGGTTAAGTCTGGGGTTAGAGAATTGGATAGAGAATGGATGAGACTGTGTAGAAAGACTAGTCACAAACCCTTCTCAATGGAGGAGGTATGCAATGAGAGAGTTGAGAAGAGTAGTGTCTATTGTAATAGTGATAGTATAGAGAGAGTGACGCAACAATTTAATGGGCAGAAAGAGAATGGAGAGAATTAGTGAGAGCAGGAGAGTTTAAGATCAAAAGCCCTAGACTCCACTTTTTCAAGGAGAGCTGTATGAGTTGAACCAAACTAGATGTGAGGCATACTCCATACAGGGGCGAACAACACCCCCCTATACAGAAAGATCACAAGAAAAAGAAACGCCAAGAATATTAAGGAGATGAAGATTTGGGTTGTTTTCAAAAAAGATATCATAGTTGTGTAGAAGATTGTGTCGAGTAGAGAGATGGAGGAATTGAGTTTTGGTGGCATTGAAAATGATCATGTTTTCTCTGTTCCAATTTGAAATGAGAGAGAGATCAGAAGTCAGCTACTCCAAGACTACCTTGTGTCTATTAACTGCTGTTGGGAGGGGCGCCTTTCAATTTGAAAAGAGTAATGAAGGGTGGAGGCATTAGCATAGAAGTGGATAGGAGATGAAATAACAGAGAGAAGGTTATTAATGAAAAGCAGAAAAAGTGTTGAGGATAGGGCAGATCCTTGAGGAATACCACTATTAATAGATTTAAAGGAAGAATGATGGCCTTCTACAACAGCTGCTATAGAACGAAATGCCGAAGAGCAGAAGACCAAGAATCAGAATGGAAAGGAGATCACCAGTAGAGCATTTCTTATCAAAGCCATATTGGTGACCAAAGATAAGATTAGAAAAATTCTGTTTCCAAATCATCCTGCTAAGGATAGATTTGAAAACTTTAGAAAGAAAGGAAGATTATATATATATATATATATATATATATATATATATATATATATATATATATATATATATATATATATATATATATATATATATATATATATATATATATATATATTTAGGGGTGTCACTTATTTTTGAAGTTTCATATTTTTGGAAACGTCCAGGTGGAATTGTGTTCCATTATATGTAAACAATTCCCACAAAATTTTAACTCTTAATATATATATAATTAGACATCGCGCCCTGGCTTTATTCTTCACAAAAAAAGTGTATATTTTTTGTAAAAAAAAAAAAAAAAAAAAAAATAAGCAATAAATACTAAAATTCACAAGTGTTGCATTTGATACAAATGATAAAAGGAACATTTTTATTCATAATAAAATTTGTTTCACCTCAAGGGTACAAATGGTTTCCCAGTATTAAAAAATTTTTTTTTTTAACTTAAAATATCAGTCATAGGTAATAAGTGTTGAGTAACTTTTGCTTATCATACCTTTTTAACCAGACGCATTTTGTTTCACATCTCTCACTAATAGGATATAAGTTATGACCTCTCAAAAAAAAAATTAACATTTTTGGAACCCATATATATATATATATATATATATATATATATATATATATATATATATATATATATATATATATATATATATATATATATATATATATATATATATATATATATATATATATATATATATATATATATATATATATATATATAATAGTGATCTGCATCCAAATCCACAACAGTTCATGAATTTGCAATATCCACATCCTCAATTATTAAATGTGGATGCATAAAACTTTTGGAAGTTAATAATTTATTGTCTAATGTTTGATTTATTTATTGGATAGTATGAATAAGAAAATAATTATTTATATATATATATATATATATATATATATATATATATATATATATATATATATATATATATATATATATATATATATATATATATATATATATATATATATATATATATATCCTTTTCTTCTCTTATTCGCTCTGATGGTTCTGTCGCTAACACTTCAACTGAAAAGGCTAATCTCTTCAGCCAGTTCATACTGTCAGATGCAAATATTTTATAAACTTGTATCATCATATCCCTTTTGAGAAATCTCCTTTCAACTGAGAATATTCCCAGCTCTTTCAACCTCTCCTCATAGCTCTTATTCTTGAAGCCAGAAATTATCCTTGTTGCTCAACGTTGTACTCTCCAGCATATCTGTCTTTTCTTAAATGTGGAGCCCAAACTTGTGCACAATACTCTAATGCCGGTGTAACGCTGCTGTTATATAGCTTGCTTATAACCATTGCTCTTGTAATATGGGTGACAGGACTATCAACCCAACTCGATAATTATTGCCTACTGCTTGTAACAACTCCAGGACCAGCATGGGAAACCTCAGCTCCGAGAAGCATGGTCTTCAGGAGAGCTTTTTGAGAAAGTATTCAGAGATTAAATGAAGAAGGTGTTAATCCCACTGAAAGGGTGAAAACCCTATGTAGGAGTTTAAATAAAATTTAAAGACTGGCACTGAAACCAACAAGTTGTAAGACATGATCTTTTAGAGCACTATAAGAGAGAGGGGCTTTTAAGAGCAGATGGTGAAATATGTTGGTCCCACTGACAGGGTGAAAACTCTCCCAGGGAGATATATATATATATATATATATATATATATATATATATATATATATATATATATATATATATATATATATATATATATATATATATATATATATATATATATATATTTTTGTTCTTCAGTTAAAAAATCTGGTATCAGTATTGGTCATTTTTGGACGATACTGATACCTGATACCTGAAGGTTTGATACCGACACTGATACTTCACTCCATCCCTAATATATATATATATATATATATATATATATATATATATATATATATATATATATATATATATATATATATATATATATATATATATATATATATATATATATATTCCCTGAGGTTTTCCCTGTCAGTGGCCATATTTCACCCTCTGTCTTTAAAGCCCTTCTTATATGGTCTTAAAAGATTAGTCTAATTGTTGGTTCAGTGCCAGTTAAATTTTATTAATCTACGAGGGTTTCACTTAGTGGGACTAATTTCCTCAATACTTTCTTCAAAAAGCTTCTGAGACCATGCTTCCGGTGGGTTTTGCTGGTCCTGGAGTTATTTACAAGCAGTAGGCAATATTTCGAGTGGTTGATAGTCCTGTCACCCATATTACATGAGCAATGGTTATAAGCAACTATATTGCAGCGTTTAGGGCATTAGAGTATTGTGCACAAGTTTGGGCTCAATTTAAGAAATAGAAGATATGCTGGAGAGTACAACGTTGAGCAACAAGGATAATTTCTGGCTTCAAGAATAAGAGCTATGAGGAGAGGTTGAAAGAGCTGGGAATATTCTCAGTTGAAAGGAGATTTCTCAAAAGGGGATAAGATACAAGTTTATAAAATATTTGCATCTGACAGTATGAACTGGCTGAAGAGATTAGCCTTTTCAGTTGAAGTGTTAGCGACAGAACCATCAGAGCGAATAAGAGAAGAAAGAATTATTTATTATTTATATATATATTAATATATATATATTATATATTATATATATTATATATATATTTAATTATATATAAATAATTATTTTCTTTTTACTATCCAATAATAAATCAATTAACAATAATTATAAACTTTCAAATTTATGATCTCACATTTAATAATTGAGGAGTGGATATTGCAAAAATTTCATGAATGTTTGCTTTGGATTTGCATTTTTATATATTATATATATATATAATTATTATATATATATATATAATATATATATATATATATTATATATATATATATTAGTATATATATATAATATATGGGTTCCAAAAATGTTAAATTTTTTTTTGAGAGGTCATAACTTATATCCTATTAGTGAGAGATGTGAAACAAAATGCGTCTGGTTAAAAAGGTATGATAGCAAAAGTTTTCAACACTTTTACCTATGATGATATTTTAAGTTAAAAAACATTTTTTAATACTGGGAAACCATTTGTACCCTTGAGGTGAAACAAATATTTTATTATGAATAAAAATGTTCCTTTTATCATTTGTATCAAATGCAACACTTGTGAATTTTAGTATTTATTGCTTATTTTTTTTTTTTTTTTTTTTTTACAAAAAATATACACTTTTTTTGTGAAGAATAAAGCCAGGGCGCGATGTCTAATTATATATATATTAAGAGTTAAAATTTTGTGGGAATTGTTTACATATAATGGAACACAATTCCACCTGACGTTTCCAAAAATATGAAACTTCAAAAATAAGTGACACCCTAAAATATATATATATATATATATTATATATATATATTTATATATATATATTATATATATATATATATATAATATATATATATATATATATATAATATCAACTTCCTTCCTAAAGTTTCAAATCTATCCTTAGCAGGATGATTTGGAAACAGAATTTCTAATCTTATCTTTGGTCACCAAATTGGCTTTGTAAGAATGCTCTACTGGTGATCTCCTTTTCCATTCTGATTCTGTCTTCTGCTCTGGATTTCTTCTATAGCAGCTGTTGTAGAAGGCCATCTTTTCCTTTAAATCTATTAATAGTGGTATTCTCCAAGGATCTGCCCTATCCTCAACACTTTCGCTTTCATTAATAACCTTCTCTCTGTTATTCATCTCCTATCCACTTCTATGCTAATGCCTCACCCTTCATTACTCTTTTCATTTGAAAGGCGCCCTCCAACAGCAGTTAATAGACACGGTCTTTGCTGACTTTCTCTTCTCATTTCAAATGGACGAAAACTTGTTTTCAATTCCTCCATCTCTCTACTCGACACATTTCTACACAACTATGATATTTTTTGAAACACCAAATCTTCATCCTTAATATTCTTGGCGTTTCTTTTTCTTGTGATCTTTGTATAGGGTTTGTTCGCCCTGTATGGAGTGCCTCACATGTTTGGTTCAACTCATACAGCTCCCTTGAAAAGTGGAGTCTAGGGCTTTTGTCTTAATTCTCCTGTCTCACTAATTCTCTCCATTCTTTCTGCCCTTTTGGTGCGTCACTTCTCTATACTCAATAGACACTACTCTTCTCAACTCTTCATTGCATACCTCCTCATTGAGAAGGTTTGTGAACTGTCTTTCTACACAGTTCATCCATTCTCTATCCAACTTCTCTAACCGACTTAACCACTATCTCAATCTTAATGTACTTCTGGTAATGTCTGGAACACACTCCACTCATCTATTTCCAACTTCCCTAGACTTACACACTTCAAACAATGCCACATCAGGTCATGTCGCCTTTATTTGACAGGTTTCCAACTCCCTCCTGGTGGAATTCAGTGCCTCTGCCTTTGCCCCAATGTGAATATATATACCGATATATATATATATATATATATAATATATATATATATATTATATATATATATATATATATATATATATATATATATAATATATTAAAGGTGTGATGGAAGTTTTATGGAGTGGCAAGTCTAAGAGGGGCAGGTTTGCTGGTGGATATTGTACAGGGTTTGTTCTGTCTTTGAAACATACTGAAAAGATATGTACATCTTTCCTCAGTGCAAGTTGCATCATGGTGGGTGAACCTGGTCATAGTGCATTTTGGATTTCTCAATGGCGAAAAACAGAACAAGTTTGTGTAAAATTTTATTTTAAAACCGGAATCAGTACGGAGACTTATGAACTCTTAAAAAATAGTTTATGGGAATAAATAACTGATCCGGTCAAATGTTATCTGTTTCAACAGATTCAAAAATGGCTGTGAATAAGACCATGAATCAGTTGAAGATGACCCCCAGTCCTGCTGGGCTTCCAATTCAACAACCAACAAAAAAATTTCGAAGTCTGAGATTTAGAGTACTCTGACCATAGACTAACAAAACAATTTGGGAAATGTCTGATAAACCGAATTTAAGTTTCTATCGGTTCAGTCAATTTTCACTGAAGATTTGAAAATTAGTCGAGTGTCCGCGAAATTCATTCAAAATTGTTGTCAGATCAGCAGAAACAACAAGGACATCAAGTGTACCAAAACCTAATTAATCGGATAGAAATTGACCCAGATTTGCTAAATAGGGTAATTACAGGCGACGAATCATGGGTTTATGGGTATGACCCTAGAAACAAACACAGGCACAATGTATCACCGAAATGGAATTCTTCAAATTCGCCACGATGACAAAGTCGGTCGAATGCGAAGACAACGTTAATGGTGTTTTTCGATTCTACGGATATCACGAATTTTCCCCTAGAGGGCAGACAGTCAACCAGGAATACTATAAAAAAAAATGCCCTTCAGATGTTTGCCGTGAAAAAGTGCGGAAGAAAAGACATGCACTCTGGCGACAGAAATTGGGTCCTCCACCTATTGGGTAGTCCAACAAGACATCGCACCTGCTTATGTAGCCTTCTCGATCATGGAATTTTTACCCCTAAATTCCAAATATCTGTGCTTCCGCACTACATCCTATTCCCCTGATATACAAAACATTTTGGATATAGCTCAGGCTGTCCGACTTCTACCTGTTTCCAAACTTGAAAATTGCACTGAACTGGAAACGATTTGACCAACTTGAAGACATCCAGGCTAAATAGAGAGAAAGGGTTCATTAATACCTTTACGAAAGAAAATTTCCAGGGAATGCTTCGAAAAGTGGAAACA
>SEYY01017744.1:0-10261 GCA_009176605.1 Armadillidium nasatum
TGTTTTCTTCTTCTTTAGGGCTTTTTGGGGAAGGTTGGGGATGGTACAAAATTAGGTGTAAGTTCAAAAGTATCAGGCTCTTAAATTTGAATAAAAATAAAAAAAAAAAAAAAAAAAAAAAAAAAAAAAAAAAAAAAAAAAAAATTTATTTTAATTAAAATTTTATTTAAAAATAACAATTTTTATACATTGGGAGGGGGCATTAAATTATCAATAGTTTGATAATTTAAACATGAAAATAATTTTTTTTTTTTTTTTTTTTTTTTTTTTTTAAACAAACAATTACTCTACAGGTTCCATTTTTATCAGCCCAACACCAGTATGCTTTTAATCAGAAGCTTTTTTTATTAAAATTAAATTAGTGACATGTCTTTTTACAATTTCTCCATTGCCTTTCTTAATGAAAGCCTCTACCACCTCACCTATGTCATTTTCTCTTATTCCAGTTATTATCCCCATTGGATAAAAATAGGGTTTTGAAAATTTATGTTTAATGGCAACAATATCATTAATTTCAAGTTTTACATGAGTTTTTGTTTTATATCTGTTTGCCTTGTTAACACTTAATTCTCTTAAATTGGTCAAAAACTCATTATGATAAAGAGAATGCATATTGCTTTTTGAAACTACTTTAAATTGAAACTCATTATGATAAAGAGAATGCAAATTGCTTTTTACTTTTTGAAACTTTTTATATGTTTTATATAGTTTTTGCTGATCAGTTTGTTCATTGTTTGGAATCCAATCTGGATCATCACTGTCATCAGCCTCAGATAGATGCAAATGGGGTGCAATTACCAGATTAGGGGGCTCATACCCTTTCAGCAAAATTTCTGGGCTCAGCACAGAAGGTACTGAGGGATCAATATTGTGATTATTTAGAAGAGGCTTGAAAGCTAAAGGTCTCTTATTAATTAACATATTTACTTCTTTAATGAGCAAATAAAACTGATCATATATTAAAATATTTTTAGAAATGCTTCCATAGATCATATTTTTGACCTGCTTAACAAGAGATTCTACAACTGCTCCCAAAAAACTAGAGTTGGGTGGATAAGTGGAGAAATTTAAAATGTTAATATTCCGTTCTTTAAGGTAATTTTGGACCTCAACATCATTTAAAAAGGATTGAATTATATTAAATGAACTAACTATAGGAGATCCTGCATCACTCAAAATTTTTTCTGGGTAACCATATTCATAAACATGAATTTGAAAAGCATTAATGAAAGACTCAGAATCAATATTCTTACACATCAATAAATTCACAGCTCTGCTCCACATGCATGTTATAATTAAAATATACACCTTAACATTAACATTATTAACCTTAACAGAAAAAGGACCAATATGGTCTAAAGCCACCTCCCTATAGAAAATTTCTTTAGGAGAAATTCTGAATTCTGTATAGTCATTCTGGTTAATTTTTATTGTTCTACCATATAACCTTTTGCAGAGAAGGCAAGATTTTAAACATTTCTTTACAGTTACATATGCTGAAGGAATGTAAAACTCCTTTCTAAGAATTGCAAGCAACTTATAAATTCCTGCATGTTTAGCCTTAATATGATTTTCAAAAATAAGGTTTTTAGTAAATGAACAGTCTTTAGACAATAAAATGGGAAATTTTTCATTAAAATTACTTTTTAATTTACTGAATTTAGACTTTACTCTAATTAAGCCAATCAGAGTCCAAAAACAAGTTTAGTTGATTTGCAAGATTACTTGATGTTCCAACAAGGGGATTTAATAAATAGTCATATGTATCTGCAAAGTTAATTTGTTGAGCTCTTTTATAAACCAAGGAACAACTATCTTTATAATCACATTTCATCTCCATGGAAGGGAAAAGAGATGGGTTTTTTGATTTTACTTTTAATTTTAAAATATAAACATACTTTCTAACATAGTGAGTAACCCTACACATTTTCTTAATAGATGAAAATCTATCTAATGCAATAACTGGTTCCACCTGGTTAGAAGAAATAACATTAACCTGAAAGTTAAAATGAATATTAAAAGGGATTTCAAATGCAATGGTTTCCTCAGATTGTGACAAATTTGGACCCTTAAAATAATTAGTTTTTTGCAACACCTTATGAGAAATACAACGTGTAACCATATCTGCAGGATTATTTAGACCTTTTACATGGTGAAATACAACCTTATGAATCTCACACAATTTTATTATATTATTTAACTTATTGTTAATAATGGTTCCTTTTCTTTCTACCTTACTGGTCTTCTTTACTTTGGCTGCAAGCCAGCTTAAGGAAATCATGGAGTCTGTAAAAAGATGCAAATTATGAAATTTAATGGGACAAAAGGCCCCAGCAAGATTAGAATATAAATCTATCACACACTCCACTCCATAAGACACCGCAAAGAGCTCCAGTACAGGGATGGTTCTACCAACACCTTTAGTTGAAACTACTTTATTTTTAGCAGTGACATAATGAAGTTCATGTGTATCAAGATTTTTTAAATATATAACACACCCATAGAAATCCTTGCTGGCATCTGTAAAGACCAATAAGTCATGAATACCATTATAATTACCAATATACCTGGGAATTGAAGGCTCAACACCTGCATTATAAGATTTGCAAATTTTCTTCCACTCCCTCAACCTGTCATTACCCAGGGGAACATCCCAAGTGATGCTCCCATCCTTCTGTAACCCATGTAGAAATAGTTTTGCCCTATTCCTACAAGGCAAGGTCAATGCCAGAGGGTCAAAGCAACTATTAACAGATGAGAGTATGGATCTTAATGTATTTGCTTCAATATTTAATTTTATATTTTTGTTGGTTAAAAGATCTTTGTCTTTCAACCATAAAATACCTAATAATTTTGTTTCAGAGGATTCCACAGAATCCTCACCAAATTTTGATTCCAATTCATTCAAATTGGATCCAAATTGTTGTAAATCAAAACCAAAATGGCTAAAAATATTGATAGATTTGTGAAAAGCTCTATCAATGTCAAATTTATAATTTGATGAATATGCAAGATTATCCATGAAAGGATAAATTGTAAAGCATATTTCTTAAATCACTTTCAAATGGGTCATGAATAAAACCATGCAAAATTAATATAATATACAAGGCAACCATCAATAAACTGGGTGAAAACCTCATGCCAAAAGGCAAACGATTCATTTTATAGGCAACCTCAGAAAAATCATTTATGTCCTTAACCCATAAGAAATGTAATTTTACTGTATCTGAATATGGCAACCAAATTTGATGAAATGCTTTCACCAAGTCAAATATGAAAAGAAATTTATTAAATCTCAAAAGGGTTAGAGCTACTTCTAATTTATTATTCAAGTTGGGACCTGGAAGAGATATTTGATTATGTGAAAGGGCATCATTACTTTTTTCACACAAATTGCTCATAAAAACTACTCTACATTTTGTACTTTGAACTTGTTCTCTGAAAACACCCATATGTCCCATAAAAGATACCTCATTATTATTTTTTAATTCATTTAAAGATACTTTCTCAATTATTCCTGATTTTAATTGTTCCATAAATACTTTATGGTATTCTTCAAATTTAACAGGATTTTTATGTAACTTTTTTAAAGTAGATTTTAAAATATTAGAGGCTAATTTATAGTTATTAGGTAAAAAAGTTACTACCCTTTTATCCCATAAACATGGAAGGATTAATCTCCCATCTTCATGACATTCTGCATTATCAAGTACAAATTTTACCAGTCCCTTATCCTCATCAGAAAAAGATGGTTCATAATAATCTTCATAATTCATTAATTTCTTTAAAGACATATTAAGTTGTTCTTCATTAGCTGTGGATAAATTGGAATTATCAGGGAAATTACAGGCAATATAACTACAAGATACAGAAGGTTCCTGTAGTCATAAATTTTTAGCATTTTCTGCATTATTATTATTATTATTATTTTTAAGGTGGGTCCCTTTAATGAGTTTAGGGATACCTTTACAGAACTCATTAGTTTTATCAACAAATCTTTTTATGACATCAACATTGTTCAAATTGTTTAAAATTATTGATTCATTTCCAGTGAGCATCACACCTGCACAAGTATAATAAAACAGGAATTTTTCATTTTTTATACCAAGTGTGCAAGCATGTACTGGAATAATGTGCATAGCATTTATGCCTAAAATAATATCAATATTACCTAAACCATCATTCAAAAATTTATCAGCTAATTCTATATTAGCCTTATCAAAGGATTCAATGATAGCATTAGAATGCTTAAGTCTAATTTTAGGTTTGATTTCAGGAATAACTGCAGCCAAAATGGTTGCATCTCTTTCACCAAAACTGATTTTAAATTCAATAATATTTGTCTTATAATTCTTAGCCTCATTAAATCCTTTGATATTTATATCAATATCATGGTTTACTATTTTATAATTTAATTTTTTTGCTAATGATAAAGACACAAAACAATACTCTGAAGCTGAATCATATAATACTCTAGAATATTCAATTTCACCATCAGCTAAATGAGTTTTAGCTGTAAAAGTTGGCAAAATATATTTTTGCATGAAACTTGTATTAAGAGAATGAACTTCTAATACATTAGGGTGATTAGGCTCATCATTGCAACATGAGGCCTCTCCTAAACCAACAACATTACTAGTAGTCTCATTTTGGGATGTATTTGAATTCTTTTTACTCTTTACATTAGTACCTACATTTTTTGTTTTATTACACAAAAAAGATGCATGATTTTGTGCATTACATTTGTAGCAGGGTTTTTTAAATTTAAACTTACAATGGGACTTATCATGATTTAGCAAACTGCACAAAATGCAACCACCAATTTCAATTATTTTCTTAACTCTACTTTCAGGAGTATTAAATTTAGGACACTGACTTATATAATGTGAATCATACCCATTATATTTTAAATGTTGACATAAAATACACTTTGAGGATCTGCCAGACACATTTTTATTACCTAAATCTACTGCAGCTGCTAAGCTTACAGTCTTTTTATCATGAGTTTCATGAGTTTCAGCAACATGGTTTTTTATAGGAACAAAGTTCTTATCTTGCTTTGTGCACTCCTTAAGTCTATTTAGTACCTCAAATGAGGAGTCCACAATAGCATTTAAATCCGGTTTGGCATCATTATTTACAGTCATAAAAGAATTTTTTATTTTTTCTGAAATTCCTTGCCAAACAAAATATTGCATAAAAATATTGCTATCTATACTTAATCTAGCCATCTGATCCTTTAAAACCCTTACTTCACTTACCCATGTCATCATATTAGTGACATTTTGTAATTTCAACTTTGTAATTTTTTCTATTACTGAAAATTGTTGCCCTATTTTTGAAGAATATGCCTTAATTAATAAATTTTTAGCCACATCATAGTCTTGGTCTTCAACTTTAAGACTCTCAATGTATGATTTAGCAGGACCAGAAACCTGCTTTACCAAATACCTATATTTTTCAAATGGGGAAAAACTACGGGTACTCATAATACTTTCAAATGCAAAAAGAAATTGGTCTAAATTCTCTGGTTGGCTATTAAATGTAGGCAAATCTATAGGGGGAAATTTTACATTTTGTGAATTTCCTGATGGAATAAGAAATGACTGATTTGAATTTTGACTTAGTGAATTCTCAAGAGTATTTATTAGAACTCCTAAATTAACATGATAATCTGAATTTTTCTTATCAATTTCTTCCTGTCTTTTAAAATCATACTCAGGGCAAAGCACAAATTTTTCAGATATTAAATCATTTAACTCTTTAAGCTCAGACTTAAATTCTTTTAAAGTCTCAGCATATGAATATTTCTCTTCTAATGAGAGAGATGACAGTTTTGAATAAACATTATTCATTAGTTTTGTACACGAGGACCTTTTTGCTCCTCTTCTATTTATAAGATTTTTTATAATTATTAGCTCATCAGAAGGACTTTCAGAGATACTAGAAATATAAGTACTTTCAATCCTTGGATCATATGAATCCATGATTGTTGAAATAACCCTAAAATTAAATACAAAATTAAAAATGTTTACCAATGTATAATATGGTATGGTATTCAAATTTTATACCAAATCTAAATCCTGACCACAACTAAAATAAACCACTGACCATGAGACAAAATCAAATAACCAGGAGCAGGCTTTGGAGGCTTCTAATCTAAGAGGAAAGCTAGGCAAAGAGTCCCGCCAGGGGTTCCATTTACAAAAATATACAAAAAATATTTAAGTAATTTATAAATATTGCAAAATTTTAAGATTTTAATACCGCAAGTTTGACTTATGATAAAAACTACTCAACTTTGGGAAATGTGAATTAAAAGAGAAAAAAAAATATTACTTTTACTCTTCATTAAATTGTACATTTCTAAATTTAACAAATTAATAACAGATTTATTAACTCCAAGCCAAAAGCTCCAAGAACACGGCAAAAGCAAAAACCAGCCCAAACTGAAATAAAAATGGAAGTTATATTTAGGCTGGCTTTCCAGTCTTTAAACAAAAAATGCAAATATTAAAGAATTTCAGTTATAAACTAAATAAACTCACAATGTAAACAAACTTCAAATATGTCAGTCTTGTGACTTGCAGACAAAAAACCAAATATGGCCAAATGATTAAACTGAAAACAAATTTTAAATATAAAAATGGGAAACTCGCCTATATTGGCAATCCTTTATAAAAGTATAAAAGGATAATCAAGAAAATGATAAAAGAAAAGCCTGATACTTCAGACCCACTTACCAAATTTTGTTCCTTGATTTTATCTTGCCGCCTCATCCACTATCCCCCTTCAAGAACTAGAAGCCTTTTGATTGATCGGAAATGCTAGTTAGATATAAGCAAAATGATGGTGAATCCCAGGTGGACAAGTATATAGTATACTTCTTGAAGTCCACTTTCAACTTTATACTCCCAGTACAGATGAAATTCCCATGGGAAAGGAGTAAAAAAAAATAGTTTTAGTTATGGTCAGTATAACAAAATTATGGAACAATTTTTCCAATAACAACCACTTAAAAATATAGTTGTTACATATAGGTAGTAGCGAAAAAATTAGAATCTATTTTCTTAAATTTTCATCCTCTAACAACAACTGGGCTGTTTTCTTCTTCTTTAGGGCTTTTTGGGGAAGGTTGGGGATGGTACAAAATTAGGTGTGAAGTTCAAAAGTATCAGGCTACATTAATAAAAATATATATAAAAATAAAAAATTAAAAAAAAAAAAAAAAAATTTATTTTAATTAAAATTTTATTTAAAAATAACAATTTTTATACACACCATTTGAATGCAAAATTCAAAATCATAACCACATAAATAAATTTTGCGGAGTCACATAAGAAATTATATTAATATGTATTTATTGTGTTTATTTATTTAATTTATTATATATTCTATTCTACGAACTAAATTCATTTGTTCAGCTTATCTTCTAATTCTACTGACTATCCTAAATTCTTCGACTATTTAAACTCCAAAATAGAGCACATTCTCTCTTCTTCTCCTTTCTCTGAAATCATCATATTAGGTGATTTCAATGTTCACCACCGCCAATGGCTTTCTTCTAGTTCTCATGATACAGCTGGTGAACGTGCCTTCCTTTTCGCTATCCAAAACGACCTTGAGCAGTTGGTGCAGCTCCCTACTCGTATCCCTGATCGTCTTGGAGATGAACCCAACATTCTAGACCTTTTCCTAACTTCTTAATCCTTCTCCTTATACTGTTAAACTCTTTCCTCCTCTGGGTTCCTCCGATCATCTTCTTATCTCTGTATCCTCTTCTATCTCTTCAAGTCTTCCGCAGGAAAGACCCCCTTCTACGGAAAGGAAACGCTTGTGGCACTTCGGTGCCGCAAGCTGGTCGGACTTGCGGTCGTACTTCTTTGATTTCCCGTGGAAAGATTATTGCTTCCGTAGGAGGGGTCCCTCGGAGTGTGCAGAACGCATTACCGAGGTGATTCTCTCTGGCATGGAGGCATACATTCCATATTCTTTCCCTTCTACTAAACCTAACAAACCTTGGTTTAACTCTGCTTGTTCTCGTGCTATCCGCCGCAGGGATGCTGCCTTCAGGGATTACCGTCGTCTTCAAACTCCAGAAACTCACGCTACTTATATTTCATCCCGGAATCGTGCAAAATCTATCCTTCGTAACACCAAAAACTCCTTTCTCCGTAGAAAATGCAATAATCTTTCTGGTTCCTCTTCTTCACGTTCTTTCTGGCATTTTGCAAAAAATGTCAACTCTAACTTTGCTTCTTCCTCTTTCAGTCCTTTAATATCTTCCGACGGCACAACTGCTGTTTTACCTTCTTCTAAAGCTGAACTCTTTGCTCAAACTTTTGCCTCTAATTCAACCTTAGACGATTCCGGAGCTATTCCTCCTCCTTCAACCCCCTCTAACTCAATTATGCCTAAAATTAGAATTTCTTCTAAAGATGTCATTTCTGCTCTCTCTGAGCTTAATACTAAGAAGGCGTACGGTCCCGATGGTATTCCTCCTGTGGTTCTCAAAACTTGTGCTTCCGAGCTTGCACCCTGCCTCGGTAAACTATTTCGTCTTTGTCTCTCTACTTCAACCTTCCCCTTCTTGCTGGAAACGTGCGCTCATTCAACCTGTGCCGAAGAAGGGGGACCCCTCTCAACCCTCCAACTACGTCCTATTTCTTTGACCTCCGTTCTCTCTAAAGTTTTCGAATCTATCCTTAACATGAAGATTTGGAAACATCTCAATTCTTCTAATCTTATCTCTGATCGCCAGTATGGCTTTCGTAAGAAACGCTCTACTGGTGATCTTCTTTCCTTCTCTGACTCTTGGTCCTCCGCTCTTCGGCATTTCGGTGAATTTTTGCTGTCGCGCTGGACATATCGAAAGCTTTCGATAGAGTCTGGCACAAAGCTTTGATTTCTAAACTTCCCTCTTTCGGTATCTATCCTTCTCTCTGTGATCTTCTCACTAATTTCCTTTCCGGTGGTTCTATAGCAGCTGTTGTAGACGGCCACCGTTCATCCTTTAAATCTATTAATAGTGGTGTTCCTCAGGGTTCTGTACTATCACCAACACTTTTTCTACTCTTCATTAATGACCTTCTCTCTATCATCTCATCTCCTATCCACTCCTATGCTGATGACTCCACCCTTCATTATTCCTTCCATTTTGAAAAACGTCCCACCCAACAGCAGTTGATAGACTCGAGAAGGGTAGCCTTGGAGCAACTAACTCTGATCTTTCTCGTATTTCAAATTGGGGCAGAGAAAACATGGTTGTTTTCAATGCCTCAAAAACTCAGTTCCTCCATCTCTCCACTCGACACAATCTTCCACACAACTATGATATCTTCTTCGAAAAACACAACTCATGCCTTCATCTGTCCTTAATATTCTTGGTGTTTCTTTTTCTCGTGATCTTTCTTGGAAAGATCACATTACTTCTCTTTCTAAACAAGCTTCTAAGAGGTTGGGTGTTCTGAGGCGCCTTCAGAATTTCTTCACGCCACCCCAGTTGCTTGCTCTGTATAGGGGTGTTGTTCGTCCCTGTATGGAGTATGCTTCGCACATCTGGGGTGTTCCACACATACAGCTCTTTTAGAGAAGGTGGAGTCAAGGGCATTTCGTCTCATCAACTCTCCTGCTCTTACTAACTCTCTTCAATCTCTTTCTGCCCGTCGAATTGTTGCGTCACTCTCTCTTTACTATCGCTATTACAACGGACACTGCTCTTCTGAACTCTCTCGTCGCATACCTCCTCCATTGAGAAGAGCTCGTGCGACACGCCTTTCTACACATTCTCATCCTTTCTCTGTCCAACTCTCCGACCCAGACTTAACCGCTATGCTCAGTCATACATATACTCTACTGGTAAAGTCTGGAACACACTCCCTTCATCTGTTTTCCCAACTTCCTTTGACTTGCATACTTTCAAACGCCGTGTATCGGATACGTCTGCCACCATCGACCATGATAATAGATCTTTCCCCAACTCTGGTGGAATTTGTAGGCCTCTGGCCTTTGCCCACCGGAGGAGACATAAAAAAAAAATGTAAGCATTTAAATGATTTAATTTGTATTTTTGCTGCTACCCAAATCTACACACATCAAATCATAATGCAAAAACGAATCATAAGAATACTTAGTGGCACAGAGATTTTTATATCATACACCACCTTTATTCAAAAAACTCAACATATTGCAATTTGATCACCTTCTAACCTCTCACTCCTAAAGGAATACACAAGGTAATAAACAATAACACATGTGAATT